>JAQQRF010000038.1:0-142049 GCA_030523145.1 Trissolcus brochymenae | reverse complement strand
TTATGTTTACATATATATATATAGATATATATATATATATATATATATATATATATATATATATACACACAAAAACATATATATATATATATATATATATATATATATATAAATAGTTAACACATTTGTTTAATGTAGTACCCTGGTTATTATTTACCGAATAAATCAATTTAATTTATTGTGAATTTTTTTTTGTTTTCTTATTTAAATAACCGTGCTTTATGGTTGACATGACGAGATAACTATCAAACTAACACACAATACCGTTTTTATATTGCAACTTTATCACGTCTTATATTACTGCAATAAATTGATTTTTTATCCTTAGAATATTCCAAAACTATTCTTTATAGCATGGAAGTTATTTGAAAATGATGAGCATTGTAGAAAGAATTAAAAAATTACAGGAAATAAGATATAAAAAATTTAAAAGAAACTATTATCATTGTTTGTACGTAGTTTATTATTGATAACTGCCACGATTAGTACGAACGTTTCGGTTTGCATGACAAAAATCGAACTTGATTAGAACCAGTTTTGATACTATAATTTTATTTAATTTCAGAAGCCCTGTCGTGTTTTCGTATTAACAAATGAAAAAGTAAATTAATTCTATTTATTGATATTCCACACACTATGTTTCCTATCTTGCTTTACAGTCAAGTTTGAGAATTTATTAAAACGTCCAATTAGAATTTACTAATTATACAAATGAAAATTGAGTAAAGAAAAGTAAAAGCAGTTACAAAATACTGTTGTTCGCAAGGTAAAAGGTTATGATGACCGAGAATGATCTCGGTCAAGACTAGTGATCTTCTGCACATTTTTCAACCAACTTAACCATTCATTCCGTTTACAGCTTTGATAAAAATTATATTCTTGATACATTTTCAGGGGGTTTCTATGCTTTCGAGCTTTCTCACTTTGAATTGTTTGCTCAAAATTTGATTTTAAATTATCTATTTTTTCAAATCGAAACCATCATCTGATGATCTTTATATAAAGCAGTCTTCTGGTAAAATACTTGATTAGTATCAGTTATTAATCATAGATATGAAAGAAAACTGTTTTCTTTAACTTATGAGTAGAAAGCATAATGTGTTCTTATGTTACTTGTTTTCTCGAAATTTGAATCGAATTAAATTATAAATCTATCTAGAAACTGCACCATGACACCAGGCTCTGATCGAATATTTTTAACCGATTTAGCTTTGTTCAGAAATTCAAAATCGTTCTGACATTCAAAAAATTAAATATTTTTTACATAAAAGAAATATGGTCGTTGATGATCCAATAAAACGACTCATGTTTTAAATAAAATTTTCGTGTGTTAAATTCCTTATGAAGAAGACAAAAATACCTCTAAATCATTTTCGAGTGTGGATAGGATCCGGATGTGAAAAAGTCATTCGTGGCAAAGAAAATCAGGCTCAGACAAGATTTCCAGGTTACAGTCTTACCAATTTTCAACACTGAAGAACCAAATTCACAAGAATTGTATATGAAAATGATGTGCATTCTAAAGCTTTCGAGTGATTTGCAAAATTACAAAATTAATAGCAAAAATATCTTAAAAATACAATGGAAAATATTACAATTGTGTTATAAATTTAAAAAAAGTGCTGGTGGGAACTGAAATTCGTTCAAGCCAAGGTCATTTTGGACTCATATATGTTTGATACCAGTAAGCACTTGTACTAATACTATATTTAAGTACCGTCACTTATAATGAACTTGCGTCAACAAGTTACATTTTACCTTGTTATTTTTTTTATTAAATAAGTAAAAAAATCAATATCTGTTATTTCTGTAACATATACGTATAAGTAATTTACAAGTATATAATGTTGCCGCTATTAAATACACATACCGTAGACAAAATAGCACGTCGGGGGATTCGAACTTGCAACCGACTTAAGGTGATGTTAAACCGGAAATTATCGACATTACAGATTTCTTTAATTAAAATTGTGAGTAAATTCCGGAGTTGACTCAAGTTCACGAGTTAGTTAGATTAAGACATATTGTTCGCGCAAATAGTGAACACAAGTCAAGCGTTCAAAAAGATTCAATTTTAGTCTGGTTAGTTTGAAATAAGTCAATTTTTTGTAAGCTCACACTAAACTTGGTTTCACTTTAAATTTTGTTGGGAGTGTACGTTCCACAAAATTAAAGTTGTACGAATTCGGTTTCTTAGTAAATTAATGTGTGAATTGATATGCAAAATATTAGGTTGCACTTATTCAAGAAAGTTGAAGTTATCAACTCGTTGACGAAATGTTTTTCTGATTGGGACCACATTGGTGATAGACAGAATGTTTTGTTCCATATACTCGAATCGTTTCATCTTATGTTATGTTCTACAACATTTTCTGTGAGTATACTTACCTACTGTCAGCTAAAGTGACTAATCAGTTAAGGGATCTTGGGACGTAAACACAAGAATGTACGCGCAAAATGTAAAGTGCATTGAAGTTTCTGCCGCTGCGCACGAAACAATGTACGAGTTTACAATTTGTCGCGAAGTTTTGGGAGAAAATCCATCCGCAACAAACTCTACGCATGGCCAGCGGTTTGCTGGAGCTGCACACTTCGCACTGCCCTTGACCACATCAAAGTAACCGTTGGACGAGCTTTGAGCTCGATACGCCGGCTGTGTCTAGCTTCGTGACACCACAGGTTCAATATAGTTCGCTTGTTATTACTCGGCTACCATTCAATATCCTTAATTAAATTCGGAAGCTTATTCTCTGTGGTTAATTACGGCTTCGTTCAAACAGAATGAAGCCGTGTCATGAACGAATTTTCTTATTCCGTGTTCGAACGCAGTTGGTATAGTTCTTGAAAATGTTCCATCTGCTTGAAGCAATCTGATAAAAACCTGGATAACGCATAACAGAAATCGATCGCAGGGACCCTTTTTTAGTCACACCTAATTCTTCTTCACGCGTCATCATTGTTTCCTTGCGTTACATTTTTCTCTATGGTATTAATTTTCATTTCATTTTTCTTCACTTTCGTATAGTGTGGCAATAAAAGTCAATGAATTTTTATGTTTCATTTCTCACAAAGTACCTAACATTTTCCGTATGTATTTTAAATTCACTCGCTAAACCTGTTTTGCTTGTTCAGTCACAACTTTATAGCTTTCCATTTTATACGTTTCAGGTGGATTGTTTTAGTCGATTACTTGAATTAAATCAAATCATACGTTTGTAACTAAATCTCGTTGTTAACCGAATATGAAGTCCAGCTAATCGTTAATAAACTGCAGTAGAAATGTATCTTTGATTATTCAAGTTTCATTCATTCGTGAATTGATCAATTTTGATAAATAATTTATGAATATTAATAATAGAAATAATAATTGAAGTTGTAATAATAATTGAATAATAAAAGTTGAATAATAAATTAAGTTGATACGTACAGGTTGTTATTCGATCTGAATATCGTTAATGTGAAGTTAAATTATTGCACGCGGTAAAATCGATTATATCACAGTTCGATTCACTTAGAAGGAAATAAATTATCTGGATAAGATAAGAGAAATCTAACGGATAAATAAAAAATCGATGCTTAAGCACATTATTTTGTACATGAGTTCACGTGGATGTACGTATCGCAAAAATGTGTTAGCCCACCTCGTGAAAGCGTGCATAAAACTGAGCTGCCGTGAATGGTAAGTACTTATTTAAGAAAATGCAAGCTATTCGGATTAAGTATTTGTACTGAAAGCTGAACGAAGCGAAAGAGATAGAGTCATGGCAACTTGAGACCAGAGAAAGCTCTCTGCTGTAAAATCTCTCTTTTTTAATAAAACAGAATCATTTAGTGATATTTATCTCCTGAAGAGAAACGAATAGCAAATTACGTTCAGTAGAGTCATCCTGAACGATTTTGTCATTTATGATTTCGTTAGCATAATTAAAGAAATCCAATTTTGTTGAAGTTTTGAAGGCCTGTGAAAATGTTTTCTCATTTTTATCGAATTTTATCGTTTACTTACGCAGTTTAATTGAGATGTGAACTACTCAGCTTTAGTTGCATCACATAAAATGAATTCACTCCAATCGTCAAACAGAACAAAATTGCAAGCACCTTTTCAGGCCGACTAAACGCCTACATCTATCGATCGATGTTACGCGCCATTGCAAATTTCAGCTTTCAGCTAGATTAAGAATCGGGTTTATGTATCGCTTGAAGCATAAACACCTCGTTTATTTACACATGCCTTCCTCTTCGGAATAATGACTGCGGCTTACGTTCGAGTAAACTCGAAGAACTTTACTATTCTGACAAATTCAGTTGCAGACAAAAATCAACGAAGTAAGTTCGCAAAAAACCTCTGCATTGAAAATTTCTGAAATCAGTATATGTTTAGCTTTTGGGGAAGTATTCATGATTAAAGTCTTAACGCGCCTGATTGTCTGGTATCTAGCAGTACTTCTTAACGTAAAGTTCGATTTCTGAAAGTTCGATTAGAAAAGCGATTGAAAATGATGCCGAACTATACATATTATTTATCCTCCAATGTAACTCTAATAGGATTTACGTAATACTTCGAACTTGATTCAATTTTTGTAGCCTTTTTCCAGTCCAGTTTTTTTTCCTTTTCAATTGAATTTTCAGGAGCAATTGGATCGGTGAACGTCACTATTTCGAATTAAATCTAAATGTAACAGTAATGTTAAGAAATAGTCTGATCTGATTAAATTATAATCATGTAAAACGTGATAATTGAAATACTAATCATCCGCAAACAAGACGCGGCGTTTATCTGAGTAATTAATGCTTAATAGGCGTATTCTTTAGAATAATAACTACTGCTATATCTGAGGTTTAAGCGGATTAAAGGCTAATCCACGCACAATCGTTCGTACTTATTAGAACTCTGACACGACTACGTGCAATCGATGGGATCAATTTATTTGGTAATTCGATTTCGTCAGAGCAAACACGAAACTCTGCATCAAAAATAAAGTGCAGACATGTAACACATCAAGCTCGCTCGTTATTTCCGTACAAAACGATATTTTTCCCCCTTTTTCAATGAAACAAATATTTCACGCATCATCAATTACGATGACAAAATCAGAAAGCATAGCATGCGCTTTTTCAGGGTGGCAATATAATCAGTTATTGCTGATTCGATTTCCCATGGATTGTCTCGTTGATTCTAATATGTGAAATATGAAATAACATTGTTGTTGATTCAATTTTTGTAACAACGACTTAAATTCGTTAGTTAATTACAATCAACAAACAAGTTTCATAATTTTAATCGTGTATTTGTTTTATAATTGTTCACGTGAATAATCAACCAATTGTCGGAGGACGTTAACAATTTGATTTATAACTTGATATCGATTTTAATCATATTTCATTCAATTTTTCAAATGGAATTCTGTTGTAGTCGATGAAAGTTCAAACGATATTTAAATTAACAAGAAAATTGGATTTCAAAAATGTTGGATGCAGTTTTATAAGAGTGTAAGTTAAAAATTCAGAGTTTGTTTGAAGACGCCGAACGGGATAGACGCGTTTCTTAACGGTCATGGATTATGTGATTTCGCGACAACCTCATGGTTTCAAGTTTTCAAATAGTTCATTTTCATTTACTCTAATTATTTTTCATACAGTGTTTGGTTTTTTTTAGTAGTACAGTGTAGTTTTCATCCCATAGAGTTTGGATCTTAGTAACTGAAACTTAATATTAATTTTCGGATTGAGTAGGGGTTTTCAAATAATAAGTAGAAATACATCGATTATTTGAAAATTGAAAATCTCACTGAACAAATTTTGAATCTTTCTACTCAGTTGTCTACATATTTGAATCAGGAGAAAAGTCGAGGAATCGATGGAAACGGTTCAAAACGAAAGTCGACAATCTGTCCCAAGATTCCAAGAGGCACGACAAAACCCTGACAACCTACTGAAAAAAAAATGATATATTGAGACTCGAGATGTAGAAACTGAATTTTACTGAACATCTACATCAATGACTCGCTGTTTTCTTTCGTAGTTAATTCGTATTTTCTTTCCTCAAAATATTTTTTGAGGCCAGGATATTACAAAAAGATACCGGAATCGAATATATGTGGCTATAAGATGCCATAATCTTCTTGAAAAACGATGATTCAGATGTAAATCTTCGCCTCAATTATCTTGATGAAGTCAAGGAGCTACATACCCATCTCGAACTCGAGGCTCCCTCCCAAGATACAGAGAAAGCCTCAGGTACGCAAACAACTCCCCCCTTTAAGGCCTTCAACTCACCATATAGTATAATCAGCGGATGGACGCAACGTCATCGGCGTCCACAACCAATGAAGCATCTACCTCAGGCAATTCTTACATTGTAATTTGGACGAGCCGACTTGTCAGAAAGCGGTCACCGAGAGCGAAAAATTGACAGGTTGGCTTAAGAAAACGAAATTCTTCCGTTCTACCTTTTGTGAATACTTAACTATTGGTAGCTAAAACGTGGACGGATTCAACAATCTTCTGAAGTACAATAGAAATTATGACATTATTTTTTTACTAGGAACATGGTCTTACTCATCAACATTTTTTAATTTTGTCTTTCTTACATAATGAGGAACATTTATTTTTATTCGTACAAAAAAGAGCTTGAGAGGTACAGAAAGTGGAAGAATGATCAATGTGAACATTTTCTCGCATATAATTATAGACTGCAATATAATGCCCCTTAGATTTCTGCTTGATGCTGACATTTTACTTTGTCATGTATATAGGCGACTTTAATTAGATAGTTTGAAGATTAAATGTTTTCGAGCATTTTATATTTACGAAAAAAAATGTCTGGATTATCATATCTTTTGCATCAAATTATATTGAAATTGCTTGAAATGAGTGATGCTCATGAACCTACAGATTCTGATTTACCGATTCTTTAAAAAAATTTATGAAGCTCAGATAAATATTTAGATTATGTTAACTGTCAAATCATGGTAATAGCTACTTTGACACCAATGATCCAAATGACCTTATTACAAACATGTTAAATTCCATCTATCGTTTTTTTCTTCAACTGACACGATCACAAGACCAAAATCATTTAAATTAGATAAAACGTTGCCTATTTTCATCGCGTGATGAAGCCAGAAAAAGTTTTAAAATTATATGAAATTCTTCAGATAAATAACTATGTAGAACCACTCGAATAAGATTTCAAAGGAAAGAAGAAATCTTATAAAATGATTATCCCACTAACGTAGAAAATAAAAATAACATACTGAGGAAAAGACAAGGGTTTCCAATTGTTAAGATTCCTGGAATAAAATCAATTAATATTTGAATAAAAATCATGAACATGCAATGAAAATTACATTCAATTTTTGTTTCGAGTTTTTTGAAAGAATTTATATTCCTTTCTTTTTCATATTCGATAGTACTAAAATCTACCTCTCATTAGACACTCATATAGCTTTAGAAAAACTTCATAACAGCCTCTCGCGTTTGAATAATGATAAATCACCAGGTTTGGACAGAATCCGTAATAAATGTCTTAAGTATTTCCTTCTTTCGTAGAATTTTTATTATGTTCAATATTTTTTGTTTAAATGCAACCATTTCGATAAAATAGTGTGGAATCGACAATAAAACTCACTAAAAAAAGAGATAGATTGGCTTCAAGTAACTATAGATCAATAGCGCTTGAGAATACATGTTTAAAACTATTTATGTCTATTTTTAAGAAAGAACACAATGGATTTTTTACCCTGTATACAAGTGATATGCGTTCTTATTTTACGGATATAGGACTTTAAGATATTAAAATTCTTTACTTATTGCATCTACTATATTCTCAGACATTGAATATTTATTGAAAATTCGCTCGTTGGATGTCCTACGAGTTTTCCCTTAACTACAACTGAAAAATATCTATTGAAAGTCGACTGCATATGATGTAAAAATATTTCATTTCAGTAATAAAGTTTAAAATTCGGTGATATTCATTTAAAAGTTTAAAATAATTTTGTGATCATTAATATATTTTTACATTAAGTTTAACCTGCTGTTTTATGCTCTAAAATATTCAGTTAGTACCTTGGTCCTAGGTGCAAAAATTGTTCAAAAAGGAATTCAATTTAACGTAGAAATAAAAATTGTACGTTCTGTAACAATAAATTTAACATATACTAGTGAAAGTTTTATTCACTTCTCGTAAATGCCCGTCAGGGTCGTGTTTAACAGTTGTTCACTTCGCTGCTACCAGTAATTCTGTTTCATTCTCATGATGCAAAATTGTATGCGTAAATGGTAACAAAATGATTACAGACGATGATTTAACGTGTATAATGCGTCATAAGCATTTTTTCTCGCAAGTTCGGCATTGTTGCTATAGCAACAGAAATTTCGAGCATTTACTAAATAAGACACGTAGATGTCCGTCTATACTGTCCAATCAGAATCCGTAACGGTCACCCAAATTTGCCCTTTTTCGAAATTTGCGGTGGAATGATCCACCGCTTCTATGATCTATAGTCTCGGAAACCAAAAAATCTCCTCACTAGGGTGATATTTATTTTGGAAAAGTGGTTTTCTAGTCTTGTCCAGTTTTCAGGTTGCTTTTCTAGTATCAAACCGGTTTCTACAAAAATAATTTTTCGACCAAACAAGATTACTTTTTCTACTGCAAAACCTGTGCAACTTAAGAGTAAATTTTCTCAATGGCTTTCTCTATAAATACATATATACAGTTTTTGGTCGATATCATGTATCTTAAATATCAAAGTAAAACTTTGTTTTTAGAATTGCTCAAGACTATGCATTTCATCGCAATGTGCACCATTCAAATAGTCATCCTAAATTTATTGAATGATTAAATTTAAATAATTTTCTAACCAATAAGGTTGACTAAAATCTTTGAAGTAACGATATTTTTGAGTGATTAAATGAACAGGAGTGGTGGACCTACATTCCCTAACTTTTCATGCCCAATTGCAAAAAAATTAACAAGAATGTTTCTATGTTTGGCCTAATTTTCTTATTTAATGTTCCATATACCATCTTCAGAAATACATTAATGTCACAAATGACAGAAGAAACAGCAAAACAATTTGATACTCATTTAGTTTTATTTTATTATGGAAGTTTTAATTTCACTATTGCTCCCGCTCTGAATATGATATCTCCGCCTCCCCTCCTTTCAATAAGTCATTGAAAGATAATTATATTTTCAAAATTTCCCCCGTAGGGCTAACAACTGCTTGCAGTTGTAACGTGTAACTTTTTTTTTAATAATCATTCTCACGTTATTAACTTTTTTTTTCTTCATTATTATGAAAAAGATCTTGGAGGAAACGAAGTTCGATTATCTTTCTATAACGTTATTTAAACGCTTGTTTGATTTTTCCTTATTTAAAGATTGTAATTAACAATTGTTTTCTGTCGTCCAATGGTTATTATTTTCAATAATAAACATACAAATTATTATTTCGTAAAATGTTAAAAATATTTGAAACATTTGGAAAATTTACATAAAAGAAAAAATTTTTAATATTTTCGAAGAATTTAAATAATTTGATTGAAAATATTGAATGCTGTCGTCATCCATACGCTAAAAAGCGAAAGAATAAAAACATTTTTCGTCACACAGGCCGAAAGTAAACTTTCTCGTGTCTGTTCAAGCAACGAGAAGAACGATTTTATGCTCTAAATTTTAAGTCAAGTTTTTCTTGCCTGCTGAACTTTATTCCTTGCCTGCTAGAATATACTTCTTGCCCGCTCATCTTACTTCTTGCCACTACCGAGCACAGATCGCGACATTTCCCAGTTTATTGTCATTAAAAAATCATCAAAATAAGTGGTAATGAAATGATTGAAGTAAAAAGCGATAAATTAAAAAGAGGTCAAGTTGGCCAAATGTGCGAAACAAGAGCTCATTCAATCCGGGTCAAAAGAGGTATATGACCACGTGTATAGAGCCCCAATGGGAAATCAACAGACTGGTACGATTGGCCAAGATCTTGGCCTAGTAATGGTTGCCAGAGTCTAGTACCATTGCTGGCCCAGTTGTAAGCCACTACAATGCCAGTAACGTACCAGTTGTCTACCAAATCAAAGTGCCAGTACATTACCAATCATGAGCCAGTACTGGTTTTACTGTGTTTGACAATTAGTGCCGTCAGTGAAACATTAAAATGTTGAAATCGGAAGCGCCAAGAACGACCCAGTAAAGGTATCTTGTAATTTTATCCACATTAAGTCGATGGCTTTCTGGAGCAGGAGACCGGGAAGGAGTTGCCAAAGACTGAAAAACTAAAAAGTCATTAAAGTTCAGTATTTCAATACGTATTCAAGTAATTATGAGTCGAAAATTGTGTAATATTATCTTAAAAAAAAATTTTTTTAAATATGAAAGGTATACTTTGTTTAATCATTCGGAATACAAAAAATTTTATTGAAAGTTAAAAAGCTAAAACCAAATAATGTTATTAACTGTGAACAACTTTATATAAATAAATAAATAAACTAATAACATAAATGAGTTAAAAAATATAAATTATTATATAAATAATTTTTCGAATAATAATGCGCAAACATATATCTTTCAAAAAGCACATTGGTAAAGTTGCTGTAATGGGAATGCAAATTACTAGAAACAGCAAATATTTTAGTTCATCATCTATTGCCAAATCTGTGTACACTAACGTAGTGTTTCGACCATGACTGCTTTTTCGTTTATCTGCCATATCTGCCACTTCATACAAAAAATTCTTATCGCCTCACGGGACGGCTGTTACTTTTCAATACCGCACTTAGCAGAAGTAACTTTATCAAAATTCAATGATACCGATTTAAATTGCTGCTACGCTCTCTATTATACTATTAGATACCGATTAATTCACTTTCACTTTTCTTTTTGGTTCGGTTATCTGATAATTTTTTATATTTATTTAGTTATTTTTGTTAGTTTACAAAATAAAATTTATGAGACATATGTTTTAGGTTATCAATAAAGCATCGGATGTAAGGCACATAATTAATACTTAATGTTGTATTGTCGGAATTCAGAACAGCTGTTCAGTAGGATGTTTGCACCCTGGTATTCAAATGCAAACAAAACAACATCGATCCGGATCAAGAGCTTGCATCTGTACTTAGTTGATGGACATGAAAAAAAATAAAGAATTTGAATGAAAATTTGAGTGATAATACCTAGTTTTTATAGCAACTTCAGTTTCATCTCTGGTTGCTTGTATAAAATGAGTCCCACTGTAAACCTAAAATTTCACCTAAATCCACAGTCTATACTTTTTGGAGACCCTGTATAAGATAAATAAGGAATGTGTATATGGAAATAATGACCACGAACAACACAGGATTGTGGGTGTACATCATTTTCAAACAAAGGTATGAAAAATTATTTGATCCTTCTTCGTTCTTGCTCGTTTATACTACATTAAATTTAAATAACCCAAAAGTCAATGATTAATGAAATTATTAAATCTATGCAATGCAAAAATTCTGGGTATCAATACAAAGCTAAAAATAATGAATATTATGAATCATCTCTTTTAGGTTTTGATAATATCATATTCTCTTTGACTCCGATATTAAGTAGCTTATCTAAGATGCATATTCCATTTGCGTCAGAGCTAAGTTGCTTGTTGAAAACATGCCAAGTAATTATTATCTAGATGAATAGTTTGTTGATGATGATGTTCCAGTTAAAGTAGTTATTGATGGAGATAATGAACGGTTTCCTAGATGTTCCTAGCTTCAGTTGTTCCTCCTATACCTGAGTTTTGTGTTCCTGCTTATCATTTTTGCCAACAGTTGATGCAATTGATGAAGAGATTTTTTTTCATTTGCGAGTTTAAACTTGTCAGACTTTTCAATATATATCTTAATGTATCTCTGCAAGTGCGATCGATTTCAAGCCTCCGTATCTTTTAATTGTTTCGATGCTGGTAATGATTTTTTGGAATCAACGACAAAGTGGCTTCTTTGTAGGTAGCAATAACCTCCGGTGGTTTTCGAGAGAGATTTTTGTCACCACTTTTTTTTCAATTACTCACTTCAAATTTATAACAACTTGTTTTCTGCATACGTACAACGTGTTTGCTTTACTCGATGCTACCATAGATAGCGCGTCGGACTCTGCGAACAGGAACTAAAATTTACATCTTGGGAGTGAAAAAAGTTTCGTGAGAGAGAACAAAGCTCTGTAGAGAGTAAAATATTGTTTTACTCCTTAAAAAATAATGCGTTTTTCTCCCATTTCAAGCGGGACAGAAAATGGGTTTCTTATGCACGGGTTACGAAATAATGTTTAATACAATATTATTAGTTATAAATCGTTAGTTGCACTACGTGCGTTGTTGCTTAACATTGAACATCGCTAAAACACCATAAAATGGGTTGCGCCTTAACCGAACTCCCGAGAACGGCAATTCGAAAGATGCAGCGCCTAAAATGTTGACCATGTAAACGTAAAACTCAATGTTCATAGATCACTACAGTGGAATGTTGTCAGATCTGATGAAAGCAAATAATCCGAACTCCTTAGACAAGAAACACATCTAGTGCAACAAATCTGCTGTGACTTCGTGAGCAGAGATGATGAGTTTATGAAACGTGCGTGTAATTTAGCACTGACTTAGGAATCATACAATTATTCCAAGGCGATGAAATAAAAATTACTTTGCAGTGTTTGATAAGCAATTGAAATATCGTAGAGAAAATGGTGTAAATCAAAACCTAGATTAGTAGCAGAGACTTTATTTTAACCCATATTAAATTTAATTATTATTCAACACAATATATATATATAAAGTCAATTTTTTTAAGAAATATTTTTTTTATTATCCACAGTTGATTGAAGGCGGAAGTTAGCCGCGGGTGTGACCTTTGGCCAAGTTCGTGTGTCCTGCGTCGTTGGACCGACGTAGATACTATTGTATTTTTCGGTTTGGGAAAATGATCCGAAGCGTACGACATTATATCTTTTTCGTAAACTCATATTTTATGATTAAATTTCCACCCCATTAGACCCTATTTTAATTCTTTGATTTTATTTTGTTGATTAACTAAGCTTGCTTGCATAGTTGTTATGCTGCCAGGCAGATATTTAGTTGTTCTATATTTTTCTACATAGATTCAAGTCCACGATGGAGTACAAATTTCCTCATATATTATATTTACATTAATTGTAAGTTTTATTGTAATTTATACACTGAGAAAAATTTCATGGTTTGAATCCTTATTATCAAATTTAGTTATAAAAACTAAAAACATAGGATAATCCTATCCTATGCACTAAAGATTCATTCTACCAGTGACATTGAATAATCCTGTGTTTCTTCAGAAATAAAACTTAAATTTGTTGGAATCATTCGTAAACTGCATTTTAAGTTACATTAGTTAAATTTTATCATTTTATTCAATGATAAAATTTTATGTTTTTAAATCTTTAAATGATATGCTTTGAAACCGTGAAATTTTTCTCAGTTTAGGCATGTCGACAAGTGCTACGTTGTAACCATTACGATCTGTATTTCATTCTTTCATTTTTTCTTTAAACTGTAATATTCTTCAAATTTAATTTATTTTAATAGAAAACATTCAAAAATTAAGGCTGCCAGGTTTGCTTCTGGGAAGTCTGGGGTTCAGTCCTCACAGTTGACTACTCCGTCCAGATTTTCGTGGTTCCCTAAAAACGTTAGGAGTGGGGTATCTAAAAGTTGAGCCGCGGGTCACAATATTGACATGCTCTGTAATTCAAACAAAACAAACAGTCCAATGACAAACAAAAAAATCTAACACAAGAATTAATGAGACATTTCCTTTCGACACGCAGAAAGCGTAAAAACATTTCAGCGAACATGAGCCTCTCTTTTGAAAGTGTTAAGTTAAATTAAATCATTTTTTCTTGCAAGGATGTCTAAGTAACTCAGTCAAAATATCTGTAGAATAGTATAAAAATATCTGTTTTTTTTTTTTATTTTTTGCTATCATCATTTTCAACATTAGCATTTATTTATAAAATTTACTCGTTGTATTCTAGAATATACGTGCAATCGTTTTCATCGCTTTATCTGTTTTCGATCCTCCTGTCTCATTATTTATTGAATGTGCACAATTTTTTTTTGATGGTACAGTGTACGATTGTCGAATGATTGAATAATAAACATTTAAATTCTTTGTAGTAAATATCTGTCATATTATTTGTGTCTTGTTGATCGAGGATTAATCATTTATATGATAGCAACAACGAAAAAAAACTTTGATCTTCTTCCAGAAATATACTGCAAAGGAGCACCTATGAATGCAAGCGAAGCACTGCGGCAAATTGTGAATCGAGATTCATGGATATGTGACGTCAGGGACTGCGCACATACATTAGGTACGTATGTTTGTTTATAAAGGGATCAACGCTTGAAAGACTTGGCGAGGCGAAGAAGATTTGTTTTAATGTGTTGACAATTCCGAACGCAGGCAGAATATATAAGAGTACAAAAATTATGTACATAATTTTATAGTAACAGGATACCTCCTTTGTTTGAATTGAGATCTATCACGTTTTCTGCCTCGAGAGGATTGCTTGATATTTAAAGTGACAGTCAATCGGTCATTTTTTTTTCTGTATTGGATTAAAATACATAGATAATTTCTGCGGAAACATCCATTCAGTTGACTACACAAAAAATTTTAGATTCAGGGGCCCACTTTTGAACCAAATTCATTTTTTTCAAATCTGCTCAGTCAAGAAAAAATTTCTCAAAAAACTTCTAAAGACAAAGTTTTTTGGAACAATTTTGGAAAAATATGAAATAATAAAATCTCACTGAGCAAAGCTACAATTTCAGTCGTTATAATTCTATAATTTTTGATCGAAAAAACTTCAAGCATAAACTTCAAAGCTCAAAACTTTTACTTTAAGATTATACTGTATTCGAAAGAGTCAAACCTTGATATCAGATGGCATTCTGAGCAGTCTAACCAAATTTGATATTTGTTAACAACATTTTTTTAATGCTGAACTACTTGATATTCTATTCCTTCTCGATATTTATCATCGCTATTATTATGATTATTATTTTTTTAGAATTCGATTTTCCCATTTTCCATTTTGACTATTAAAATTTTTTTTTTTTTTTTGAAATTTTAGCGTTTATGTGTGTACCAAGATTTTTTAAGTATTTTGCCATTGATATAACAGAAATATTGAAAGAAAAAAAAATTCAGGAAACAATGATAGATTAGAAAAAAAATCGATTAAAGTGATTCGAGCGAGTTGGATCTGATGAGTTGTCGCCAAAACTCGAAGTCTTCAAGGATGAAGGAGCAGCCGTGTTCCTTTGCTTAGAACGGATCGATTGCATGAAGACACGAGAGATGAGAAGCGGACGCGTATAGAAAGGACAAAAGGAAGAGGAACTCATTGTAGACTGTGTTGTAACAAATGTTTGCCACCATAGCTCGGCTCCCTTTCATTTTCTATTATCCTACGCGTGCACCGTCTGTCTCTTTTCCCCTAATTATCCCTTATCTATATCTCGGTCCATTTGGTTCGCAATGACGTTATCTCGCTAACTTGGATCGAGTTGAGAAGGCTTCTATCTTATTACTCAAAGTGTCGGCCATGTTAAAAGGGCTTTCGATGATAGTGTCATATTCCAACTACACAAGATTGTTTCGACTTTGATATATATCTACGCCAGACAAGAATCATTAGTCATGTCCATTTTTAAACGATTAACAAAATCGCACTCCGCAACCTTCTTTTGAAGTCTGTATGACAAAAGGAAAAAAATCAACTTTATATCCAATTTTGGGTTCGAAAACGTTTGATCGCACTGAGCGAAATTGATCGAACCTCAGTTAATTGAATGTGAGGTGATTGTTTGAATTTTCTTCAAACTATTAGCGAATAAAACGTATCGAAGCTTTGGCATTGACGCGTACAGGAGCCGTCAGTCAATCCTCAACGAAACACGTGAAAATATCAAAAAGCTTTGACGGATCGGAAACCTTTAATGTCCACCTATCAACTGAGCTTCACTGTTAGGAGAACAGACGTAAATTGCAAGTAATTGCAAGGGCGTGAGTGGCGCATTGAAGAATGGGATTGTTACACGAGCGTTTGGACATACAGCGTCTGCTCCCTTGGTATCTCTCTTTAACCCATTATAATAGTTGGCTCTTTGTGTGTGTACGATTCTCTGTCTCTCCCCATGTCATACACACGAACACATATGCGGAAGTTTGATCGCAACGATGGTACGACACCAGTCACCAACTACGAGAATTTTTGACTAATGGAGCGTGAGTGAAACTGTTTGTCGTCATCACCGTAGCTCCCAATCACGCCGCTACAATTTCAGAAATGCAGTTTCAGTAGTCCACCCCTTGAAATCAGATCCCGCATATCGTCCGCAATGTTTCACTAAATTACATAAAAAATGTAACCAGAAAATAAATATCTAAATTCACAATGTATTTATTTTTTATTTATTTTTTTTTTTCATCGAGCTATGCTATAATGACTTTTTCTTTCTTTTCTTATTTTTTCTGAATTTCTTGTGACGAGGGTGATTATAATGTATGTACATTGGCAACATTGATATGATATCGATTTTGTGTCTCTTCTCGTTAAATACTTTGTCGCAAATTCTGACTTTTGATTTCCATTTTTTCTATCACCCCCCCGACACTGATGTTGACATGAATCAAATTATTTCGTACGGTATTTTTTTATATCAAGTTATTCGATCCAAACTGTCGAAGCCGAGTGAATTTTAATGCATTTGAACCGACATTAACCTACATTTGATGATATCAATGATTTTGGCTTATTCACTATCATTGTTATTGCCAAGTACAAACCAGTAAAGAAGACCTACTCGATTGAATCAGCAACTTACCTGCAACAAAAAAAAATCGACAAATTGAATATGAGTGCTGTTGATAAATTTGTTAATACTTTCTAGCTAATTGTAATTACAAGTGTTAGTTTGAAACTTTCAGATGTGTTGCAATATAAATCACTGTTGTAGTAATTTCTGTCACTGTTACTTGGGACTAAAATAAAAGAGCTTTGTTCGCGACAATAAAAAGTTCATATTTCATATTGCAGTGTGACACGCGCCCATGGGTTGTATGTACATCATATACACGCGCCCACACTTCTTTTTTTTTCAACAGACAGTTAGATCAAATCCACAAGGTCTGTCTCTTTTCTTTCCTGACCATCGCAGTGCGGAAATTGAGTAACTTTATTTCCGGCAATCTAGCCTGCCACCCTCGACATGCCACACAGAAGAGAACTTACAATCGAGTCCGGATACCTGCGACTGACAGTGGGCGGAAAGGATACGCGATACAACTGCCTTCTTTAACGTGAACTCGAAACAATCGTGAAACTAGAGGGAAATAATTAAAACGAATAATTGTAATTTTTCAATTCTACTCTCAATATTCTGAGAGCTTATATATAAATCTATATTTGTATAATAATCAAACAAAACTGTTCGGTGCAATGTATTAATCAACGGTGCTTTGAATACTTGGTTTGCTCAAGATTCCAGACAGTGCAATTTTCTGAAGGTTTCTGGAATCGCGAATTCAAAAATATAACTTAATAAAAGTTAAAAGTCAGAAGTTAATCTCACTTTGGTAACGCTTTTAAACCTCACTAACAGATTCACTGGACATACAGAGAATGTAAACATTGAGTCCAATAAAACTTGACATATCAGTAAACAAGAACCGCGCTGATAACGAGCAGGTTCAAAATGTTTGACGGCTACGCAAAGTAAGCGGTCCTAACGTTAGCGCCGTTAAGTTAATAAGTTACAAAAATAATGGAATATCATGTTTGAAATACATTCTTCCTACTTATGACCTGAAAATCGATCGATGTTTTAATGAACTCAAAGTTTAGCTTAGCTCAAGCAAAGCAACCTTCCCATACCCCTTATTTTTCTTCTTCCGTTCATCGCCCATCCTTGGGTTTCTGCAGGCAGCGTTTGCTAGTTCCCCTCAAACCACTCCCACAGCTAATATTTACCTTTATTAACTCTCTCATCGTAAATGAAATTTTCAGATAACTTTTAGGATATAGCCTGCAGGTTATAAGGATATCCACCGCACAGGATGGGCTTTGCTGTGTACATGGTTTGCTGTCAAAAGCAGATTTTCTTCATTCCGAGTCTTGTCTCATTTGTAAAGCCACGCGCGACCATTACTAATTTTTTCCTTCCTCCTTGTAAAATGGTGATTTTTAATTTCGACAAACATTTTGACTAAACTACCATCAACAAAAAGTTGTATGACAATGATACAGACAAATGACGTGACTAGCCTGTGAAATTGTTATTTGTATTAAAAAATAAATTCTCCATTTGATTACCTCGTCGAATTTTACCTTTTCGTTCGATCTTGATTACGTTCCCTATCACACGTCACCCAAATGTGGCAGAGGCTCATTTGACTAGATAATTAAACATGAAAATGGAAATGAGCTCGTGTGCTGTGTCAGATAACATTGTCGCACAGAAGTCTCTCTATGGCATTGTCTTTCGAAAATTTCAAAACTGTTATACGTATCGAATTTATTATCACACTTTGCGCAAGAGAAATGATAAATCTCCAAAACTTGGTTACAAATTTAAAACCCCACTGGTGCGCATTTCTTTTATTTTTTTACGCATTTTATTATTTTTTGATTTTTTCCTCTTGTTTTATACGCACTAATAAAAATCTTGACATCAGAGAATCTGTACGAACCGATTGCAATATTGCATTCGTTAGATTAAAAAGGGTTAGCTGTCACTTGAAAGCGAGATTTCACTTCGACTCAGTTCGCATTGAATTTTCGTCAAAGTGGAGTTTTATTCCATGGAAATTGAAATGAAAAGCAGCGCACGGAATCTGCTACAAAGAAGGGCGCTTCGGGCTAAATGCTCGAATTCAGCGGAGCTTTGTTTTGTGTGTTCGTTTGACGTGCATGCGTTAAGTCGTCTTTCTTGGTGCTGTAAATGAGGAACGAAAGTTATATTCTTACTTTCAACTCAGGCTACTTTCTTTCACAAAGCAGAGACGGGAATTGACGGCAGCGAGAGCTGCAAACAAAAAATATAAGACAGAACGCTCGATTACACTGCTGATCCTCACTTCCGTAACTCCCGCGAGAACTTTATTACGAGCTTTCACCTACCACGCCTCGCCGCGTCCCCGTGCTCTGCATGTTGCAACGACGACGACTTACAACGCCGCTAGGAAACTTGACTTTTGAGAGTTTTCCCAGTTCGGTTACAATAAACGATTGTACACCATAAGATATTAGACCCAACGTTGTAAACAAACTCAATTCCAAAATAAGTCATTTATAGTTTAGTTTATTTCTACTCAAGCTTAGTTTATTTTTTCTTTCTTTTATATCAGTATATAAATTTTATTCCATAATAGAGGAAGTAAAACTCAGACAGTAGGTATGGAACTTAACTTCAAATTTAGGTAAGGCTTCTAAAGTAAAAAAGTCCAAAAATGGTGATAATAAGAACAAAAACCTTTTTCGTAAATCTTTCTCCTGAAAAAGTTTTACTTTTTAGTTTGAGTTTTGCAAGTGGAGTTATAATTGAGGGCACACGATTTGATTGATAACGTTCATTACCATTAATGTGTTTAAAAACTGATATACGAAACAAAAAAAAGGAAATTTCTTTTTTTCCCAAACACCTGACAGCAGAACAAATTATCCGGCGTAAAAAAAACTTTTCTTTCAACGGAGAAAGCTGACTTTAACGATACTAAAAAACACTCTGCTGAGAGATATTACAAAGTTTCACGGAAACTATTTTTCGTCAATATTTTCATCTAAAAACGTGATAACGCGAAAATGTTGTTTAATCAGAGGAGGAAAGTTGTTTCCTGCTGGCAAAGTGGGTATTCTTGTACGATTTCGCAAAGCTTGCCCCTACCGTCTAATCGATATTGCTTGTCGAAGTTATTGAGGTTTCAAAATAATTATGATATACTCATCATTCACAAATGACAAATTCAATTATTTATATGATTTTCAATTTGTTTACATCCAACTATAGCGCACTTTCGATGAGAAAGACTGATAAAGCAAGATGAAATACGAAGCAAAGCGTGGAAAAGGTGAGGCGCGTTATCGTCTGCAGTCATCTGACAAATCAAAGGTAATAGGGTTGAGTTGAATTTCGCTTGGTAGAATTGCACGGGGCACTGCGCTCGCGAACTGCACGAACACATGAATATGTATGCGGACTGTCACATACGCGACGTAAATTGAATAAGCGGCCACAATCATGCGGCGCGCTCTCTCACGACATGCACGTATTCATATGCGGTAAATCAACAGATGTAGAAAAAAAGCAACACTAGAATCAATTGATCGGATATTTGCAGACAAATTTGTAAAAATGAATCATTATATACCGAAGATGAAGTAAGACAAGTATCAAATTTTATTGATTTATTATTTTAAATATAACATTTCATTCTTTTTTTCTTTGTAACTACAACAAAAAATTGACGTTCATTCTTTTATCAAAGATAATTTGAACCACTAATTTTGTTAAATTAAAAACTTGCGGATAATATATATATATATATATAATTATCATTATTTGGTCATTGAATTAATCACAGCTCACATGAGAATGTTCAACAATTATCACACATGTTGAAGCAAGATATGACGTCACGTTGGAATAACTGTTGCTGAGCAGCTAAACACGACGACGTGGCTCGGTGCCAAAGTCGTTGGTGAACGCGTGTCTAACCAGGTCGTGGTATAGGCCAGAGCACTAGGCCGACGCGAACCATCGCCAATGAGTGTACACAGGGGCGGGGCGAATCTGTTCGCAAAGGCCCTTGACTTTCGACTACCCGGCCTCCCGGACAGTTCCTTTTTTTTTACTCTATATAGCACGGTTCGTGCAACGACAATTATAGCGTGTAAATTGTTCTCCTTTTTCGTCCTTTTTTCTTTATACTTTTAGTCTGCTAAACTAGGAATGTCAGTTGCAAGCACTACGCATCCAGATCAAAGCAATTCGCAAGTAAAAACGATCTCCCGATTTCCGGCAAGCCGATTTATTGCAATTGGAACCTTAAGGCACACCAAATCGTGGTGTGGTATCTAAATATCTCCTTCAGTGTAGAGCAGCGGAAGCCCGAGGGAGCGAATATCTTGTTTATTTATCGTAATTTATGTGCATAACTCAAGTCAGCTAAATTTCATCGCATAATGTATTACGATCTGGCGTGGTAAGGTGTTTGCAAGTTATATATGCGTGGTATATTTACAAAACTCGTTGAGTGATCATTTGCCTAGAAAACTGCGAGATTGTAAACGACAATGTTGCACCGTTCATACATCTCACTCTATTACAGTTGTTGAAATTATTAATCGAACAGAACAGAGAGACACAGAAAGGTGAGGTGTGTTTGTTCCGACTAATTCGTGAGAAACGGACAACTCTGACCGCAGGCGTGACCTAATTTCAACAGCGGTCCATTGGCGATTTGTAAGCGAGACGGTAGGTTGTCTGGCAATTCTCCAGAATGACGTTGTCAGTGTGAAACAGGCGACAGTGCGGCTGAAATGAGGTAGCTGAAGGGTGCATTGGTACAGGCTTTATGCATCTCTGCATGCCGAGCGCGGGAGCAGTTAGTAATAACCGTGTGCGGTTTCAGCGCATCCAGTTTGTATCTCTTGGTTGTAACTGATACAGCTGCTACCTGTACAAGATAACACACCAAAGAAACACTTCCATGTTGGGGGAATTGCGCTACCTCTTGTTCTCGGTATATGATATCCCTCTTCACCTAAACGAAACAGATTCTGCAAATTCTTAACAGCATTTCCTACGATTCACTTATCATTAATTGAAACTTCGTTTTCACTGACTTTCTTGAAAAACGACAAATAATAATGAATAATAACGAATAAATGAAAATAATATAAATAATTAAATTGGTTGAAAAATAATGAATTCGAAATTCAGTATGATATGGAGAATGTGCGTGAATTAAATTATACCGACGACTGTAAAAATTGTTAATCAATTATACACACCAATTGATAACATGATTGAATTATTTTGAATTAGATGCATGCATTATCATGGTGATTGCGCCGTGGCTTGATTGGATACAATTATTCAATGTTGTTTGGCGTTCAAACTAATTCATTGATGATTTGAAATGTACACATAACACAGCTTCTTATGGCAATACGTTCGACTGGAGGTTCAATACAATCAAAGTATATTAACCCAATTGCATATAAATATGTTCACGGTGTGCTGTTTGGTAACGTGCAATTTTATCATGAAATGTTATATCGGTTGAATAATTTTGAGTGATTATATTTTTTTGTTCCGAAAGGCTCACGCTCGGAAATGGAAACATCAATTACATGATTATAAAGAACTGCCGCGTGTCTCGAGGGGTCACTAAACGTTCGTTTGAATGAAACGACATGAGTAGGGCTTGAACTTAAAACAAGCGATACATCAAGATTTGCCGAGGCCAAGAAAAGGCGCGGATTCCCATAGAATCATGATAAACGTATCAGTTTGAAGGGATCTCTAGTAGAAAGTCTTTCTCTTCGGGCATAAGCCGGTTAAATGTGGGAGCCCATGCGTATGAAAGGGTCGATTCTGAAAGAAGAAGGGATGACTGTAAGCAAAAAGTCGGAAGGAAGGAAGGAAGGAAGGAACGGTAGCGATGGGAAGGGTGGACGAGAATGATGCAGATCCTCGCCCGGGGCTGGAGTTCTCAATGAAGTCAGGGATAAAAAGCAAATACGTTTCATTCACTCGCGTTTTCCGTGAGCAAATTCAATCTCGTCGGGAGTCCCTTTAACATTGTGCTCAGTAATAGAAAAGATGAAGAGAAGCGAGACCGGTCGTGCGCTGGGCGGATCTGCGAAAAAGGACCAGCCAGGTGTCGACTGTATGATAACTTTATCATTCACGTGAGCAGTTTCCGCACCTTGTCGCGGTTTTAGATGATTTTGATGACCCAGAGCTAAAATCTGATAATATATGTGAAACCCGAACAGCGAAAACATTTCCCGTTTCCAAGTGCTTTGATAAACAAATTAAATTGAGCTACAGGACATATTTAAACGGAAAATTGTACTCATAGGTTGAATGCATTTGTGGTTCACGATGGCAACAATGTTACGCATTTGATAGTATGTTAGAATTGATGTCATTAAAGTTGCTACTTCTACTGTAAGCAATGATGAGAACTTGGTGTGCTTCCGGGACCCTAAATTTGTCTCACAATCATGATTGTCAAAGACAGAGCAAATTTTCGTTTATACGTCTGTTTTATTTCTCGATCGTTATATCTTTGGCAATAATTTTAATTCGTCTTTCCAAGTTTGCAACGTCGAGGTACAATTACGTTCGAAACTTGTTATAAACGACTATTCGAGGTTGTCAGTTGAACTTCACGTGAGCAAGTTTTGTATTAATTGATCTTATTTGCGAGATTTCATAGCCAATCGACAAAGTGACAATTTTTAGTTCGTCGTTTCATTGCGAGCAGAGATAGAGCGATCGTAATAGACGTCAAGCGCGAAAAGATATTGATACTTATATATCTCAGTAGATTCTTATGTCACAAATCAGACTCATTATTCGACTCAAGGACCCGATTTAGCGAACGAGTTAATTGCCAATTAAACTCGGAATTTACTTTCTACTGTGGTGCATCTTCAGTGACCTGTCAGGTTGCAATTTATGTTATAGACCTTGATACGTTACCTTTGCGAGATAAATTTGTTTTAATACAAACGTTTGTTCATTTCTAAAATTAATTGGCACGTTTTGCGAGGAATTTGTTATATCCAGCCGAATAACATTTTTAATACAACTTACATGAAATGAAATGAAATTGCATGACAAAAAAATGAAATTTGATTGCAAGCAAAATAAATTCAATTACCAAACATTTTGAAAGAATGAAAGAAAACAAACAAAAACATAAATAAACGAGTTTGTGCATGAAAGGAATTTAGTGATCTTTAATTTAATCGCTGTTGTTGTGGTAGGTTTGACTTTTGTAAAACTCGAAACAGATGAAAGTGACCGCGAACCATTTCTGTTAATGCGCGAGGCAATGAATCGAAATTAATTAACAAATACCATGGGGTTGATTTGGATTTGATCATTAGTGCGATTTATAATTAACGGAAAACATCGGCAAAGGTAATGATCCATTGAAAAACGAGAAAAAAGGGGAAAAAAACAAGGACGATTAACAAAATAGTCGTGCTCGATTACAGCGCGGACAAAAAATGTGCTCGCATAATGTACGAGGGTCGTTAAGTGTGTTGAAACGCAGTAAATGCTTGAACAAAAGCCATCGCATCGACGAAACATTTGAAATAGGAAAAGAGAGTGATTCCATTTCATTCGCTTTGTCCTTTGACGGCGTTTAACCGTTAATCAAGTTTCAAATCAAATTACACATAATGAGTAAAGTTGATGAGAGTTTCAGATGTTCATGTCAATGAAGCCAATGAGTATGTGTGTTCGCGAGAGCTCGTACATCACAGCCGATCGAAACTTGCGCAGAGACGCCACACCGCTGAAAAGGGCAAATCAGGCTCGCGAAATAACAGGCCACTCAAAATGCTCGATTTGAATGATAGACACAAACATTCGTAATTCTCTAATTAGCAGCCACGTCATAATCGTCCCTGCAAGCTTGTCGTAACGCAACAACTAATTGTAACTTCCTGTCGAGAACATATCGCGCGAGCATAGCCCAATTCCCTATTCAGATGTACCCGGCTTATGGTGTAACTTTGACGAGTTTTAAAGCCGACACATTCGATTAGACGTTGCGATTCAACCCGATATAAATAGATAACTTAGTTAGCGTTACCAATGCTCGAAATCTTCCACTTCGATGAATTCTGCTCTTGTCAAATATGCACGCACAATGAGCTGTGTATAAATTGCATCTCACAATTAGCTGTTGACTTCAAATACTCTCACTTACAAAGTAAATTGATTCATAAAATTATATCGCAAAGTAAATCATATTTATTCCGACATCGATATTCAACGCTAACCAAATAATTATTGATTCAAAAGTGAACATCACAATTCAAAATAATTTTAGTTTTTAATGTTAAAAAAAGAATTAAAGAAATTTCGTCCATAAAGTCATAAAATGTACAGAATGTCACATTGAGTATATCAAATTTTTACAATATTTCACAGGAACATTTCTATTAAAGTTAATCAGTTTGGCATTTGCAGAATTCATTATATGCAGACAGCTTTGAATAATTCGCTATAATATTAACATTGTACTCATTCAGCGAATCAATTCGATGTAAAAACGAAATCGTTTTTGGTCAAAATGAAATTTCGCCATGAAAGAAAACTCGTTCCAGCAGCACAGGGTTTCGCTCAACATACAACTGTTCGTTCGAACTCTTTCAAGTGTTCAATTTTTTTATTATTTTACACATGTTTATAAGAAATGAAATTCAACCTTTATTTTCCAAGTTACTGTAACTTTTACAAGATTTTTTTCCCAAACAAATTCTCTTGAATAGTATATATACTTTTTACGACAAAATCAAAAATAAAAAATTTAAAGGTTTTATTCATTTTTTTTATACATAGAAAAAAAAATTTCATAAAAAATTGTTAAAAATTAGAGCAGTCCGTTTATAAAAACTTTCTTCATCGAAATTCGATGGACAGTTGATTAAAAATTATTGAAATTTCACAGCTACAGAGTTTATTTCAGCTGTCTGACCAAATCTATATTAAACTACTTAAGAAATTCACAGCGTATCCATAGAAGTTATCAGATATGTATGATACCAGTGCGTTAAAGTCTCCAGTTAGTCGATAATTTTCATATTATATTTTATCTTCATTAAAAAATGTTGTAGAAACTTTTTTGGTTTTGACTTTGCACTCAGAAAAATTTGTCGCATTAAATTTTTAAAATAAAATGAAGTGAATGTGTCATTTTGACTTTCGTGTAATTGAGGTTTCCCCTTTTTTCTGCCGTTGAGAGAAAAACAACTAACGTTGGAAACGTCGAAAGTTCTTACACGCAGTAAGTGATTCTTCTCAAGTTTATTTTCCGTCAAACATTAGTTTCTTCCCTGAGTAAACACTCAGTCAGGCTTAGGTTTTAGAAGCTACGTAACGACGTGATAATTGCATTGACGGAGAACTGAGTTGTTGTGCGAATTAGGCCTAGCGGAAGAATGCCCATTGCTCGAGAAGTTTGTCTGTCGGTTTAGTTACGTCAAACCGGCGCTACGAAGAGGACCAACTGTCTGGAAAAGGTAACAACTCCCGATATAGGACTCGTCTGCGCGTGTAAATTCGCGTTTTGTTCCCTGTCGGAACAGGTGAAATAGGAACAAGAAAGGTTAAATTTGTGCGAAAGCCCGATGGAGACGAAGAAGGGATCGACGCTACCTTGACGGAGACGAAAGCACATTAAGCCAAAGAGCAACAGAGACGGACAGCTGCAGCGATGTAGGTGAAGCTGCGGAGCAAATCGCCATAGCAACGGCTTCGCTACGGATTCCATTTACCTATCTCTATGGAAACGTGGGATGGCGTTCAAAGCTAAAGAGCAAAAGAGACAGGTGTAACGGGATGCGAAGCTGCCGATAAAGACAAACCGCAATAACACGGGAATGAAAAAAATGTATACATGTAAGTGCTAAAATGTCAGACATAATAACTATGCTGGAAGAATGCCTGAAAATAAGCTAGTTGTATGCAACTTAATCCCACGTGAATAACAAGCTTCATTAATTCAATTCGTTTATTAGCTCTTGTTCTATAATTTCTCTAACTTAATCATTCCTTTATTCATCAAATCTTACAAATAAAACAAACAAATAATCAAGAAAACTAAAAATATAAAATCTATTCAGAAAAATCCTTGGCAATATATTCATGGCAATAATTTATGGAAGAAAATATGTTTCTTAATGATATGTGTTCTTCACTATGATTAAATTTGAAAAATGATTAATATTTTTTGCACTCAGCCAGAATCACCGTCAAATACAAAAATTCGAATTGGCATTCCAAATAAGGACAAAAAATATCTTTGAAGTTATATATTTGTGTAATTTCAAATATGAAATAAAAGCACACATTACTGATATTAATTGAACAACTTTGAAAAAAATTGTTGATAGTTTGAGTGGGAATAACATTTTAATTATAAAATGTCCATACAAAAATACAAATGCATGAAACACCAAAGAGAAGTTGATTCAAATGGAAAGCTGATTTTAAAATGGTTATATATTGAACAGACAACAGTATTCAATAATAACAATTTCATGACCGACAGCAGATAATCCGATTTTGAAATTTAAGGACAGCAAGCTTAAGTAAGCCGGTGTTTAAAATGATTATCTCAAACGGATCATAACTTCGTGTATGAAGGTGCTCGTAATTATATAAATTCACAATTATGGTGATTAAAATTACAATGCATGTTAGACTGATTAATCATAAATCCAATAAATTCAAGATGCAGCTTTTCAATCTAGCGAGACTAAGTTCCTGCAATCAATACCAATTATGTTATCTCTTTAAATTCATTATCACATTACTATTTCCACGTTAGTTTCAAACTCTTTCATGATTTTAAATCTCGGAATTTCTCTTTTTAAAATAATTGTAAAATATTTTTTATAAGTGACAAACAATTTCTGGATACGATTAGTAAATGTTTCCTTACAATATGTATAGTTGCTTTCGTTTTAACTTGCCATCTGAGGAGCAATCCTGAAGAATTCAAAAGTAAAGAGACGAACGATACAAAAAGTGTTTTTTTTTTCTTATCTGTTTGGCTATATAGAGGAACAAGATTTTTAATTACGCAAGTAATTTCTTTTTGTTCGCAACAGCTCTTTGTTCTCTCCAATAAGCAAAAATAAAGAAACACAGTTATCGACATTTTAGGGCGCTATACAAAAGAGGGCCCCACCAATCGACAAACATTTTATAACGCTTGAGGGTAAAATAAAACGCACGAGCTTTTCATTGTATACGTGACCTAAGACAACCCTGCTTAAGACCGAATCCAGCTTCTTGATTTTTTCTCATTAAGATTTTTTTCATTTAGCATTCGTTGAGCGTTTGTTTTAATTTACCCTGTTTAATTATTTTGCTTAATTAAAAGTTAAATATAATTCAGCCGGCGGTTGACAGACTTTAACATGATTCAGTCTACTTTTTGCACTATTCTTGAATCCATTTCTTAATGAATTCATGACACAATTTGCACACTTAATTTTATACACTTTAAAATCTGTGACTCTTTATTTACAGTCAATGAGAAATATTTCCACTCGAAGTGTTAATACATGTATCTGTTTGTGGGTACCACATGTTGCATATAAGGGTCTATTCTCGGCAAGCATGCCGCGCATAAATATGAACCTTTATCAATGATATCAGCATGAACTAGTTTAATTGAAGAAACAGTCAAGTTCACGTATATCAGGTATATAAAAGGTTTTTTTTTTCATTTAGTTGCCAGGAATAGTTTATTTTTGTTTTCCATTGCAGAGATATAATCGTGACAACTTGAATGTCTCATATCTTTTTGTGCGAGTCTCGAAGCGTAAATATAAGAGTAAATGTTTGAAAGAACATTTTTGCAGTACTCGCGGGTTCTAAAGTAGCCTTTGTAAATAAAAATTGAGAGGGTGGGTAATAGTACTGCTTCAGCTTGGAGGCCGGTTTTCTTATTTTCGCGCGATGGAATAACAGGGCCACGAAGTGAAATTATGCCGAGCACCCCTCAAAGCATCTCGACTCGGGAAGCCCTATTCTCGTTACTGCGTCACTAAAAGTGCTTTCGAGAAACGAACATTTTTTTCCTGCGGCATAGAAAGGAAGCGCAATATTGTGTCTGAAATCCAATTTCGTTTGTACAATTTTGATATGTTTTGTTCTTGTCGTTATGAATAACGCTTCGATCGATCATGATAATATAAAGCGCCCTGCCGGTACTGACTACAAAGTGTATTAAAATATTCATCTTTCAATTTTTCCTTCTAAGACTTGATTGAATCTCAGTGCATAAAGAGTTCTTCGCTGTGATCAAATTCTGTCAGATATGTAATTAAAAAAAGTCTGCACACAACATTTTTACATCTTCCAATTAGTTCATTATTTTGGTTCAATCAAAAATAAGAAATATTCATGAAAATAAATGAATCTGTACGTGAGTGTCCGTTTCTATTCAATTTCAAAATTATATTGCAAAACAGGGTAGTATGTTTTCAACTGATAAACCTATATTCGTGCAAGATGTAAAGTTTTGCAGAGCTTAGGAGCCTTATCGCTCCTCATAAATAGACTATAGTTTAAGTTTGTTGCTGTGCTTTTTGCGGCACTTTCTTGCCGTTACAACCACGTGAATTATCTTTCCAGCATACATCCATATATTTTACACCGTGCAGACAGTAAAACAACTCCATAGGGAGACTTAAGAGTACCATGAGAGTAAGATAATTACATGGTGTAACTTGCAGTATTACAAAGACTATAACTACGAATTAAGTTGAGTTGGATATTCTTTTTGTTGGACTTTGTTATGAGTATTGCAGAAAAATTTATGATCAAAACGTTTAGTTTAACGCTTTAACTTTATTTTCTAACCCTTCTAACTTTCAATTCAAATTATAGCTCTCAGGCGTCATTAATATTTGAGACAAGTTTTTATTATTCATTGACGGCTGATTTATAATGTTTTTCGCAACTTGTGCCAAAGATTAATAAATCTGACGCTGTAGTACTTAGTGCGCCATCTATAGCAGATGCTCTGCATTTCTTATTGAGCTTTCCTATCTATCACCTAAATATTTGAATATTAGAAAATTAATTTGGTATATGTTAATTTTTATGTGCCACATTTTTCATTAGAAGAATAGTATTTTTGAACTTTATAATATAAAATTTAACAATAAACTGTAGATTCTAACAATAAAAAATGATTTATAATTCTAAAAATAATGAATGTAATACATGTAATACATTCTAAGACGATATTTCACTAGATCGATTAGATAACTAAACTTCTAAATGAAAAAAAAAAACAAAAAAACACTGATATTTCAATTACTATTGATAAATTATAATTTATAGTCATTATGAAATTATTTTCAACTACAATTTCTGTAGCACTTTTTTAGAAGATATATTTTTCAACATATTATTATTTGTAAGTTACTAATAATTCACTTTTTCCAAGGTTAGATTTATTGCAATCTGTTATATCCGTGACGGTTCATGTAGCTTGCAAAGTCTGTTTTACCAACATCAAGTAAAAGCAGTTCACCAGAACTGCAATCGATTTGGTGGGTCACAGCAACCGGCTCGGGGTAAAAGCTCTTGCCAATTTACCATTTTAGCATAGAAGTTTCATTCTGATCAATAAACGTTGATAACATCAAACTGACGTGGCAATTAAATTAACAAAATAATAGCAATTCAATCTTTCTAATAAACCAACCATGAAATTTTCAAAATTATTTATCTTTTAACAAGCTGCCAAAATGTAAAAAAAATGCTTAAGCACTATGAAAGACAGGTTTTGATTAAATGTTAAATTTAATGATCGATAAACGAAAAAGTGTCAATATGTTATGTATTTTTCTTTCTGCATTAATATCTAGGGATTGTTCTACTTAAATGAAATTTTTGACTCACCAGAGACAGTCATGACAAGTTTGTTCATTCTGCTGACTTGTCAAAATCCCATTTCACTTCACCAAAACGTATGTTCATCAATACTATTTCTCATATGTTCTAAACGAAGACTGTTATAGGTGAGAAAGAATGAAGATTAAGCTTTCTGAGACAAAATATACTGACAATTTAGAATTTGTTAAAAAAATGGTACTTTTTTTAGAAATAATCTGAATTAGGCCATTGACCTCAAACTTTATCTTCGACGCGGGCAGGAGAGCTTTTAAACGATTTTTGCAGGCGGGGCTGTGTCAACGCGCGAGTGCCCTTTACGTTTACGAGGGCGCTCACGATAGCTGGCGAGAAAATGAGTCGGAAAATACGAGCCAGATTCCATTCTTTTGGCGGACCGTCATAACAGTACAATATTATTATAGGTCGCGGCCATCTTAAAAATAGAAGCCCGATAAAAGTTTTAACTTCGATTTTGCAATGTTCCAGTCGCTCTCGCTTGCACTGCATCTCTTGCCCTCTTGGGGACAGTTGTGAGTCGCATTCGCAGCCACTCGATAATTTCGCAGTAAATGCTCTGTAGCCGGGAACGAAAGCCCGTTACGCAGCTTAACCGCAATACGATCGAAAATAAAGCGTATTAAATATGTTCAAAGAGACGCGGATCATACGATTACTCCCTAAGTCGACAGAAAGCTTATGATGTTGTAATATTAATTGAAACTTGCAGTTCAGCATACTTGATGAAATCAGTTGAGCAGACTTAACATAAAAGTCTATTAGCAGGCAAATTACTTCCTAACTTTGTTATCGTTTTAATTTATTTAAAAAAATCAAGTACAATTGTTTCGCTTCAAATATTGAAATTAGGTACATTTCCGTCTGAATATCGTATCATTCCATTAATTCAGGAAAAAGCCTGATTTCATTAACTAGAATCTAATTCAGATTGCATTTCGATATCCACCAGAACAATCTCGATAGTGGATGCAACTTAATTAGTGCATCCAGTATGAACAACATTATATAAACATAAATTACGAAGTACCGTTAGATTGCATAATGCACATGTTTTTGCAATACCACATTGGTCGATATAAATCCGTTTATAAACGGGAATACGGAATATTCCGGGCGGATAGGATAAAGAAAGTTTGTCTTGCTGTTCTTAGTGTTTAATTACAAGGTGCATTGGCTGGGTCGTTGGGTTCAACAGTATACCTAAATAGAGAGCCTTCACCTTCAATTAGCCAATCGCCTCACGGTAATGGATTACCGATCAGTGTCGAGCAGAAGTTCGGAGACTCGACGGTGGATAGCCACACCGTGAGGGTAAAACAGAAAAGGACGTGAGGGAGAGGTTGAAATAGGACGGAAGCGAAAGCAAAAAAGTGACGTAAGAAAGATTTTACCGCGCTATGCTAGACGGTCGCATAAGCCTGGATAAGGGGTCTGAAGCAGTAGCTGCAGAGGCAATTTACCTCGCCAATCCATGCCTCGTAATTGGGAATTTTATAATATTTTTGGAAACGAGCCAGTCGACGGAAGAATAGCCGATGTGAGGCCAGGGATGAGGTGGATTCGCACGGAGCATCGCGATGCCGACACGGAAGGGGCAAAGATTGAAGGGGGGACATCAACCATCCTTTAGGCAAGATGGATATCTTCTTTTTGAGTGCCGCACCGTACCGAATGAAAAATGCACATGGATAAAATTCACCGCCGCAAAAAGAGTGCAAGCGATTTGGAAGCATACCAAATTGTAATCGTCGGAAATCGACGATTAATTTATCACGGAAGTGAGCACAAGTTGAGGGGTGAGGCGCGATGCGTGCTTTTCTATCGCCAGGGCTCGATTCGCTGACAACCTCCTTCGCGCAACGCAAGCATAACAAACCATAGCCGATGAGATTTCGTACAACTGAAATTTATCACTGACGAGAATTTTTTTTTTCTTTTCACCATCTTTTGAATTATGCGCTAAACTCTATCATTCTATAATCATAACACTCACTTTTTGCTCGCCTCCACGGGTTCGTAGCAAAAGTATTATATTGGCATGAGTAAATACTTTTCCTTTCTACACCAAATCATTATTCTGACATAAAGTAATCTGAAAGGAAATGAACAAAATCAAAATGAAATTTAACACTGAATGAATTTATCGGAAATTGATACTACTCTTGTCTCGGTTTACAAATAGTTCTCGTAACATAAAAAAAGTGAAACAAAACTTAAAAAATGTTGTTTTATAATTTAAAAATAGTATGAAAGTTTTTTGTTTTTAATTAAGTTTTGTTATTTTATTTAGTTATTGATCTTACGTGCATATTGCTAAGATGTGAATCTGACAGACCCTCACCGTCAGTAGAAGTTTATACTAATAGTAGAAATTTCGATCGGACTAAATTGTATACTAGGCCAAGGCACCATAGCACAAGGTCGCATTCTGATCAGCGGGCCCAATCAGGAACTGTTACAGCATATAACGTTTGAATTGAGCTGATTTAAAAACCGCATTTGTAGTACACCGAATCAAGACGAGCACACACAAGATTACCATATTTCATTTGTGGCAAATTGGATCAGTCCCAGACAATATTTGTATATTATATCTATGATAAAAATCCATCAAACATGTTACATTACCAAACTTGATGAAGTTGATACAAAATTAGCATAATTACATACAGCATACGCGTCTAAGCAGAGTACCCGATTAGGCCCCATTTTATATAGGATTTTGATCTCAAAAATTGAGATCAATTTTCCTTGGCTAAACCAGATGATGCCTCAAACAGCTGACATCGGCGTCAAATTTTTATTAGTGTAGTTGAAGGTTGTTCATTTTTGTAAGTTTTTTAAAAGTTTTTGCATTTTTGCAGAAAATTTAAAAGAAACGTTTTTTTCTTATCTCATGTATTCATTCTTTTGATTTCATTTTTGGTTTGCAACCCTTTTTTTTTCTTGTAAAGAATAAAATTATATACGTAAACAGCAAATTTTTTTTTCATGTACACAAAAAGCTCACCATATCTCAGTAAGAAAAGTGATGAATGACTTTTGAACAGCTAAGTACTTTTTACAACGCTATGTTATTGATTTCATGTTCATTCATTTCACGAAATTTAAAACGTTGAATGATGCAAAACTGTCTATAGTTACAACGAAAAAAAAGCAGTTACTTACAAGAAGAAACAAATTATGAATACTTCAACTTCAACCAAATAAATGAATTGAATAAATTCTTATAACTGAAAATTTTAATGACAAACATGAATTATTTTGTAAACACTTTTATTTTAAATCCTGTTCTATGTATTTTAGACATGACAATTTTGAATGTTGTGAACTATACATATCGAATAAACTGACAAATTCAATTTATATTTAATTTGTTTCAGCGGGACGTAAAAAGTAACGATGATGTGTGACAAAAAATGTTGCCTTTTTTATCAGCTCTAGCTTTTTGCGCAAAATGTCCGCCTCGTCCATAAAACCTGAGTGTTCTCTTTCCAACGCGTTGAATTTTTACTCAATTGTCAAATTTTTGTTGTATCACAAATAGATAAGCTACGAGTTTGCATTGAGATGTCTCTTTTAATCTTTCGAATGTGAATGTCACGATATTTCTTATGCATCTTATTTGCCAGATTAGATTTAGCATTTATGTACGATTTGATATAAATATGTAGCCTGATAAGTTGCGGCAGAATCCAATTTCAATAATAATTCCATCGTAGCCATCTAGAGAGCGTGAATGCAATGAAGAAGACCGTGTAAAAACGTAGCAGACACTTTGCATTCAAAGGTGCAGACGAACATCTTTGAAAATACAATCGCATGATACAACGTTTTGCATTACCTGTGCCCACGCCACAAGAAGGGAAATATCGTAAAAGATGATGTTATACATCATACGGCGTGCAAAGCTTTCAAATCCGTTGCGCAGTGCATACACTGATGTACCAATAAAATTCGGAATTGCAATTTTAATTTTCGCAAGCTGTTGAAATTCATCATGTCTAAAATGATGTAATACTTTTCACTAAGCGAATCATATTCGGCTAAAAATTATAATCAGCTGACGATAAAAATCGCGAGCGTGGTTGGGGTTTAAGGTGAAAAAATCCGTGGATCGCGCGCAGTTACGGATGATCAGGACACAGAGAAGCGGCACCCGCGGCTACTACTTTCTTGCTCGACAGGGTTTCATTTCGCGAAGCTTTAGATTCAAGTGGTGCTAGGGCTGAATAAGCGAGCAGCGCTAACTCCGACACAATGCACGTCACATTATGTTGCGCCGGAGAGCAAGCTCTTTTCCGTTTTTCCTTCTCTGTTGATACGCTAGTAATACGTGCCATTATCCTGGCGCTGCTTGAAGAAATTTCTGTGCAGAAGCTTATACCTCGGGATCCATGGAGGCAATCCAGAAGAAGAAAGAGAAACGTAGCTTTAGAAGACGAGGGCGGAGAAAAAAAAGAGAGAGGATGCCCGTCCATTGAAACGAGTGACAAATGCGCTTAAGTCGCAAAGTTGTCTTACGATGTTTTCGGGTTAATCAATCAACGTCTGGTGGCATGAGTGCAAGGTGAAAGCGTAAATTCAACGACGGTGGTCTTAAGGGTTGCGCCGTGTAATGTGCATAACTTTGCAAGAACCGGCTGACAACTCAAGCGGAGAGAGACGCAAATCTCTCGAGAGTCTTGGAAAGGTCTAGGGGACCTCTCGACGCGTGCATATGTATCCATTATGCAAATTTCGTGCCTATTATAATAAGCGCAACCCTCGCCGTACCTATGAGCTTCGCGCCCGTCTACAACTGTCACCATTACGACAACTTGGTCCAAGGGACAAATTCAATTAAGACTCGACAGCAATAGGACCACGTTATTTATTAAATTACTTTGCCTCACGCTACGTTCCGTTGATTATCATTTCTTTTGCTCCCCGACGGCTTACATACAACTACAAGCTTTTGCATCACCATTGACGCGCACACACCGAGACAGATCGTTGACCTGAAAATTCAACATGTGAACGATTAATGCTCCATATTAATAAGCTCCGCCACCATTTATTGCGATATCATCATTCCGAACTGTTAATCATCATATCGATCCGCTATAATACAGTCATATACTGCTTCGAATTCACTTTATCCATTTGACACTTCATATAATCAGAATAAAAAAAAAAAAGCCAAAATAAAAACAAAATAGTGAAAAAAAAAAAAAATAATAAATAAAACTTCTGTACGGATTGTTCAAGCTGTGTTGATCAACATTTTTTTAATAGTGGCTAAAAGAAATGTGTATGTGTCGTATTGTTAGCAAAGTAAATGAAATTCGCGTGGTTTGACGGTATGTAAAATGTTTGGTGTTCATTTAGTCGACAGATTCTGTGTTCTGGCTGACCACGTATCTGCCTACCTTTAATAAAAAGATACAAAAAGCCATTGTTGGCCATTCTGTGGGTGGCGAACCAGTCGGATGATCCATCAGGAGACGGACGGAAGAGCAGCTTGCGGAAAATAGGTTGGGACAGAAAGTGTGACGGAATTGGACATAGAGAAAGAACACGAGAGGTTTCAGTGCCAGTGGGACAGAGAGAATGAGATCGAGTGAGAAAGAGACGCGAGTTTTGCTGGCTGACTGGACGGGGGTGAGTAATTAACCAGGCCGCATCCAGGCATGCAGGACCAGTCACTTGTTTGTGTTGCAGCCTTACGTACACTCGGATCTCTGGCAGGGTCATTGCTGCTCGCACGGTGATGCTAAATAAACTGACACGGTGATTGGTCAATCACTGTACCAACTAAAAAGCCAACGCTTACAAAGAAACGAACTTCAACCATGTCGTCATCGTTTTTTGTACACGGTACACTTGTGGTCCAATAAAATGAAATCTCAGAAATGAAATATATTCAAAATACAAATTCTGTCATGATTATGTGTAATAATAATTCTTCAATTTAGAGATATTCTATTTCTGAGACACTGCAGATATTGAGCAGATACGTAACTTTACTTGCTGAGAACAAGTAAAATTTTAATGTAAAAATTGTTTATAGAATTAATCAATATTGACTTTGCATTTAATCAAATTTATGGCTTAAATATTCAATTAGTGTTGTTAACAACTGCATAACGAAAATTATTCAGATGAGACTGAACTGAATTTTTAAACCTACGGTCAAATCATCAAAAATTCTTCAAAATGTTCACTTTTATTTAAAACAATTTTCTATTAATCAAGTCTTTTGGATTTAACATAAAGCTGAGAATTTACTTCAGTCTTTCCTTAACCGATTTAATTTTTTAATTTTATTCAATACGATATATACGATTTGACTCATTTCAAAATGAAATAAATAAGTAATGCAATATAATAACAATATAATCAGGGAGATAATATTAAAATGTAACTTTTCGAAAAGCTCTGACATATATAAATCTTGCGCAGGTGTTAGTTTCTGCAATATACACGTGTAGAATGCTAGAGAACGTGTGCGCTAGGAGTACAAAAAAGTGAAGCTTCACCGCCAGGCGCGTTATATGCACGTAACGTTCGCAGCAGTGGATCGACACGTGAACACAAAGTATTCTCTCGTGTTGAGAAGAATGCGCTCGGCATAGGCGTGCAGATGGATTTACAGTAGCTTGAGATATTACCCGTGCCTTACAAAATGTGCGATGCGTTATATTTTATTATTATAATCATCGAAGCGAATTTTTTTGGTGTCTGAATTTTGCGTCTCGTAATTTCTTTAACACCAAGACGAAAAATGCCATGGAAAAAGAGAGAAAAATTGTGAGAAACACTTTTTTCTTGAATTAAAATTTTTCATCATGATATATTTATCGAGTGAGCTCGCGCAAATTTTTCAGCCGGAACAAAGGCGCGGCTAAATTAATTTTAACTGTATCTCAGCGGGGCTTTTGCGCGTTGGCGAAGAGACCGGCCGCGAGTAGCTTAATCTATGCGTTTGATAATGCTAAAAGGTTTTATGAGAGTTGCACATGATAGATAGGTAATCTCTTGTTGCATTGCGCCTTGCCGTTAATCTTTCGTGGGCTTGCGAGAGGATGGCGGCAGACAAGCAGGGGCGAGCATGTAGCATACGTCCGCACGCGACGCGCCGACCCTATCTACCTCATGTTTCAGTCACTCGAAAGCTTTCTTTTGCGCGCCTTAAAAAAGCACAAGATTACGATAAACCGTCTAAATAATTGCGTCTGACCGCGTACTCTCATTCCTTATACGAGCTAACGCATTAAAAACTCGCCCATAAAGGCCGTTGAACCCCACACAGACCAAAACAAATTATCCAAACATAATCTGAGTAGAATTTGATATCACTCTGCGAGATCTGTAATTAATCATTTTTTAATTGTTTGTTGTTTTTTTGCCCGTTTAGTTCAACAAATGCAATGCAATCAAAAAATAATCGACTCATTCAATTTATAATACATAAATTCAACCTGAATCAATCAATCTCGTGCTCGACCAATCATTAATGAAAATCGGTCAGTCTCGGCGTTTAAAAATACAGCTCAGGCAGAGAGTGTTGATTCGATACGAATTAATCAATTACACATGCGTCCAGTCCAGCAAAGCCGAATGGTCACGTGACGCGAATAAGCACTTCGCTGAAGTTTGCCACGGGCTTTCGTCCGGTGGGCTTAAACCGCTTCCATTAACGGACGAAGTTGGTCGATCGCAACAGATGGGCACGACGTGACCAAACCACAATCGTATTCTATGAAATCCAGGAAATACTTAATAAGATTATTGATTCTGTGCGCAAACGCACGGCCACAAAAATGCGTTTCGTCCGTGAATTGACGAGATGCTCGAATGGCCACCGACACTGTAACGTAATTATATATCCCTCTACCAAATTCGTATTTTTACGTCAAAAGATTCCTCGACAATTCGCTCGAAAAAAAAAAGGATTTTTATTTCGAATTGAATATGTGATCAAAATGACCAAGTGTTTTTATATGGTTGTTCCCAAAATAATCGAGTCATGCGATTTCAAAAGTAGTCTCAATATGGTCTCTCATGGTTTTTTCACCACTGTACAGATGTAGCTCTAGTGTAAATGACGAGGTAACGGTAACAAAAACTGACGTGTCGCCGCGGCATGAAAATGTGAAGCAAAAAAGGCGTCACGATAAAAAAAAACGGAGTGGGAAAAAAAAGGGAAGTTTATACTCAATGGATATAGCAGAATCCTCGGTCAGAAGACACATAAAATATCAGCCGGAAGATTACCGTCGACCGCTCTTGCCTCGGACTTCTCCAGCTCTTCGATGCTCTAACTCAGAGATCCTTCACATCCGCCGTCGACTGTAGCAGCTTTCAGTAAAAATATATGCACTACCATCACTTTGTTATTTCTGCCATTAGTTTTTCTTCCTCTTCGCTACAGTATTTTTTGTAAACGAATAGCACCAGCGTTACATTCGGCATCCGTCTATTTTAGAAATGTGTCGAGCAACAAAAAAGGGCGTTATTGTTTTCATTTGAATATCCGAGTAATTACGCTAACACGCATTTTCCCCAGCTATAAACATGCATAAATTACGATGTTTTTTTAATGAGCTACTGTTACAATGATGCAACTCTTCCAACAAAGAATAAAAAAAAAAAAAAAAAAAAAAAAAAGTAAATCGATTCGACACACCACTGCGTGTGATTTTAAGGCAAACGCACGTTATTCCGAGACTGGCGTTCTCTCTAATCCAAATATCGATCGGGGTTCGTATTCTATCTCGGCGTAGTTTGAGCCGGTCGTGATTGACGTTCTATAATTCAGTTGCGTCAAATGATAGGACATGCAAAAAGTCGAGCGCCATATGAGAAGGTCCTTGCCGGACAAACGACGCAGGAGCAACGGGGTCTGCGCGCAAATTCTGCAGTATTTTTAACGGCGTTTCTTCGTGTGATTTATGCCCCTGTAATGCATGAACTGGTCGGTGAAATACTTGCAATTACTTCTGCTAAGATAATGTCATTGATTTCGTACACGACAAATGTCCCGTGTTCTTTTTCGATGCAAATCTCGTCGTCGGGATAGTTGAACTAATTAGCAAGCGTCGTTTTTTTGTTCACAAGAAATATATATTCCTTGCAAAAAAATCCGGCACTTTTGGTCAAGCTCGAAATTCGTACGAGACGCCCGGCGGCGTTCACACATTTTTTTTGTGCACGGGGGTTTTTACGGCTTTCATTACTTTTTATCGTCGCTCGTTTTAAGAGCTTGTGTTCGTCTATTTTTTAGTTTGCCGTGGTTCGAGCGCCACAACGACGCGAGGCTTCGCGCGCGACTATATTAAGCTCGTAATTCTCGCCAAGTGAAATATAAGAGGCTTGCTACTCCAAGGAAACGAGATACTCGCGAAGTACTTTCCGGCGATTAACAAACGTGCCCGATACCGCACGTGCCTGATATCGTGCGATAAATTATGTACGATACAACGACGAGGTGATCAATTGCCTTTTTTTATGATTTTCACAATATGTACATTTTAGACATTAGACCTGATCATTAAGTATTTTGTCAGATTACGACATAAATTAGAAAACAAAATAACAATGTTTAAATTAAAAAATTAAAATTTGATAGAGTTTGAACGAAATAAATTCTTGTAAACGTCGCTGTTTTATTTCTGTATATATTTTCTTACGAAAATGCATGTTTTGGTGATTCACAATCCGCGAAAAATCGGCATAGCTCAATCTCTGAAATTTGTTGTTCGAATGTACAATGCAATCTGAAAATGACGAACATTCATCTGAACGCCACAATATATCTGCGTTCATACTCAAAGCGCAGCAAGTTCGTTGCCAATTTCAAAACATTGGCGTTTGCATTATTTGTGGATCTTTTTCAAACGGCGAATCAATATAAAAGTAAAAAGTCCTGTGTATGCGAAATGAAATCGCACGCACGACGAATTGGGAGAAATCGAGCAAAATTGTTGAATCGATAGCACACGTAAACGGGCTTGATGCGACGACAGCCCGGCAGAGATACAGCAGAGCAAACGCTGATTGGTTTGTAGCGAGCTGCGGATCGGTAGTGTTAGCTACTACAAGTGTACACAAGTCTGGTTATCTCGGCGGCATTACGTTTCTACGCCAATACAAATCGAACGAAGTAAACGCGAAGCTGATACGACGTAGGAATGGGAGCAAAAACACCCCAATAAGTGGATTGACTGGCGTGTATTCGAATTTCTGCTCGAAACTCTATATCTCAGGTTCCGTTATCGGTCTTCTCTCACGATTTGTCTGGTCGTTTTGTTTTCATCATGAAAACTGTCAGTGAAAAAGGTTCGTTGAAAATAAGGCATCATTTTTTATTCCTAAAAAGCGAGTTAATTGTCTGAATAAATGACCCATCAGATAAACGAAGGGGGAAAAAAAGTTAATTTTCATATGGCGACGACAATCGTCGAACAAATGTTGTCCCACTTTTTCAACAGTTTTTTTTTCCGAGTCTAGTTTTTTCTAAAAAATGGCCTTGTATTCACCTGCATCGTCGCTCTCGCAAAGCATCTCATTGCTCAAGCTTACAATGCGACAGCCTTATTAGACGACGCTGATTTGTGCCTTTCAGCCAGCGCGCAGAATTTTAAGTGTTTGCATTGGAATCCGAAAAAGAATAATGCCCCGCGATCTGAGTGCGTGCCGGACGAACAAAAAGGGAAAAAATTATGAAAAAGCATGAAAAGTCATCGCTGCTCATAATTTTTGTCCCCCGCTCTCTACCGCCGACACTCTTCACACCTTCACACTCGCTTTTCACGATTCGTTAGATACAAATTGATCGTAACATCTCGCTTTTACGACCTTTCGAGACATGCGAGGAGTGCTGAATGTAGTATTTAGTAGAACTAGCTTGCTCTATTCATTCGCTGACTACTCGTACCACATTTTACAGCCCTTTTTCTTAAGGCGAAGAAAGTATAAAAAAAGCACGAGCTTGCCGATGTGCGCCTTGCGTCATGTTGTTTTATTCAGTCTACCTGCAAATAAATCCTAAGCGACTCAAGTTATATGACGTCATTTAGGACTTACTCCACGGAGTTCTCACAGCCATTAAGCGGGTCATTTTTTTCCTCGCTAATTTGTTGATTGTAGTTCTACTTAATGAAATGTTCAACAAAACGGGACTTTTTTATTAACAGCCTCAGTAAAAAGGTGCGGAAGTATAATTGTTTCAATTTTCGACTTAGTTCTTGTGTAAGTCTGAAAAACATACTTTCAAACAGCTGTGCATAAATTTTCATTACTGCAAAAAGAAATAATAAAAAAGAGATGAAATAGTGTCCGCTACCAATTTTCGTTGTCGAAATTCAATTATCGTTGGAAAAATTGTCACTGAAAAATACCCGAATGGAAGGTTTTAAGAACAATACTTGTTTTGATGAATCAACCGAACCATTGTGAATAGCAAACACAAAAATACAATTGAAACTAGTGTATAGTGACGAAAGTCGCACAGTTGCCCGGCTGTCGCGTTGCATTTGCAATGACATCAAATAGTAACGTGCAACGACGCACAACGGGCCGCACTTTATTATTTTGAATGAATACACACGCTGATCGACGAGCGATCCGTGCCGCTATAGGAAAACGCGCAGGCAAATTGAGCCTCTGCGCTGCTCGTTTTTAGGGGCCAACAATTTGATCCCAGCAGTGTGCCTTTATTGGCTGCGGACTTTTCACTTTCGACTGCACTGTTAGCGTTCTGCACTTGCAGTTGCGGTTTCCGCTCGTACAATGCGGCTCGACCAAAGCTTCCTTTGCACATAATAATGCTATGTTTGGACTAACCCGTCCTATTATATTCTCTATCATCTCCGTTTGCATTTAATAATTAAACTGCCAAGTGCTTTGACACAAGTATAATACTAAAAAATAAGATATACGGTTTTCATTTCCATTCGCACGAAATGAATGTCTAAAAATTCATGAAAAATTAACGAAAGAATATTAATCATAATTATGTAATGAGAATGAGGTTTATAGTATGTTTAACTTAACAACGATTCTGTCATAATGAAGTTTTGCTTCATGAAGAATTTTATGTAGCTTTTCAATATGTGTTGTTAGGTATACAATTAGTTGAAATTTACAAAGTAATTATAATTATTTATTTCATATTTTAATAATAGGATGTATCTTGAAAATTGAATGATACTATCATCTAGAGATACTAATTTTGATTGAAACAAAAGTTAATCAAAAATTGTGATGTCATATTTTGATAATTCATTCAATGATGGTGATATACCGTTGACAATAAATGTGGAACGTGCCCCTCAAATGAAATATTTGCAAATTTATTTTGTGAACACGGTCATAATTAAAGTACCACGTGCACCAAAAATCCTTCATAAATTTTTGAAATCAGTAATAACGCTGCAAACTTGGCATGCGACAGTGAAAGCAAGTGAAAAAGAACCCATGTTCGTCTAAGATCTGAATATTTCAGGTGTTATGAGAAAAAAAAAAATACATCAACTTTTGGCTGAAACAAACATTTCTTGGCTTTAAAAATTTATATATACGTTATCTTGGCGTCTAAAAGTGTGTCTGGTGGTCTGACTTTGAAACAGAGAAGATGAAATGTAGAGTTTGAAAATAAATGTGGAACGTCGATAAGAATTCCATTAGGTGGCCAGTTATCAAATCGGTTAAGTTGGCATAGTTTTTGAGTATTATGAATGGCGAACTCATAAGAGGAGAAATGTACTTATTGTGGTAACAGTTGGCATCGTGTGAGTCATAAATAATTATGATCATCGTGTGTCGAGATTAAAGCCATATTGCATTTGTCAAGGGGTTAGTGGTTAATACTTGGAAATGTCAAGAAGATGCCTCATTCTGGCAAAGCTTGCTGGCGCTGTCCTCCAATAAATACCAAACTTTTCATGAACTACCAGGCGGTAAGTAAAATAATCGCAATCCTCAGAGTTATCGCAAGAAAAGGGAAAAACCTATTTTTCAGCTGACCCTATCCTGACAGCACGTGTGTAATCATTCTTAGCAGACATTCCAACTTATTAATATAAATGATATTTTGATGGTCCCCGGCAGATCCTCAGCATCATGAAAGTCTGAATCAACTTGTGGTTTATAGCTGCATGAAAATGTTCCACTTTGGACATCAAAATTAGTCTTTGGAAATTGGGTTTCTCAAAGAGCCCGATGGGCAGCTAACAGAAGGTTTGAAAACAAACTGCTTCTGAAGATCTACAGAATACTCATCGGCACTACTTTGATAAGTTGAGACTATTGATCGGTCGTATCTTTCCAAGTCGCCTTTAGCTATGCCTGGTATGGACTAGGCGCTAACTTGTACAAACTTATTACCCAGTAGTAGCGAAGAGGATTTGTCGGGCCATACTCGAGGCACCGCTCGTCGTACAGAGGGTAACTTCGTGACGTTACACCACAAACATGCCAATGGGTGTGAGTGTCACTATACAAGCATCGTAGCTAACCGCTCTGGCTTGTAACGACAAGATGCGCTCTTGGTTGAATATCACACCGCGTCCTTCATTTTCCCTCTCTCAAATATTCGGTCAAATCCTAGGCTCAGAAGTTTTGCTTTCTAACTCGAATAGTATTAAATATCCGGACTACTAGAAGATGCCGCGTCATACAAGTCAGTTGTGAATAATTTATTTCAAAGTTACTTGGAGAATATTAACTTGAACATAATATACTCGAACGAAACTAACACAATGGCCACACAAAATTTACTGGCATACATTCTGTAAAATTGTTGCAGCATAAAATAAATTATACTCAAAGAGGTATTGAATTGAAAATTACTTGCATGTTTGTTAAGCCATGAGTTTGCAAATTTTTTACAATTTCAAATCTTTTCCAGTCACTGTTATTATTTTTTTTGCTTTCAAGTTTTATGTATCACTTCGCCAACATTACTTCATGAAAATGTGTTCATACAACTTAAACAACTGGTAGCATTTTTATTTATTTTTATTTTTTTGACATGGTGTATATTACATTCCCCTGGCACTTCGTCAACGTCTCTAGCAAGCACGACAAATAAAGAGTGCAAACACTCATCGTAAATGTGCCTGGGCCGGTCTTACCCCCTTTAGACCATAAGCGTGTGTATACGCGAATGAAAATAATTAAAATGGAAGGCAGCCATAGGTGCAGCGCCAGTTTTCACAACGCCATACAAAATATCGACGAGATTACACTGCACCAGCTTTAATGAGCATGCAAATAGAATGTTAAAATATTCTGAGTGTGCAAATTAAAATGACGCGTAAATATATTCGCGTTCAAGCCATGGCAAGTATTTAAATTGTTTACGTCGTCCCCAGTTTGTAGTGGTATAGTACGCTTATCACTGACCTCAGGAAAGCTTGACATTTTTTTTACACTGAAAATTCTTTCCGCAACTTGTTTTGATTCAATTGAAACAGCTACACTTTATAAGATGATAATTATATCTTCACTAGTCATCGATCAAAATTTAAATCTTATTTATACTGTCGCGTAGTACAAATTTCAACTTTTTGAAATACTATATTTTTCCGATTTTTTTTTTTTTTTTTTTTTACTAAAGGCACGAGAGCAGCCTAAATGGCGTTACTTTTCATTTTTCACCGTTTCGACAATGCACTCGCGGCCGGTGACGTCACTCCTCGTACCGAAAAGTGATAACGAAGTTCTCGACGCCCTAGCAACAACGCATAAAAAAAGACCCTGGTGAAAAGGTACTTTTAAAAATTTTGGAAATTTCATTTTTCGTCAAAAGTCGTCGGTATTTTTTATAATCTTGATATGTAATAAGATCGCAAAAAAGAGTCAAGACTCGTAGTCAAGACAATAGATAAGAGATTTTTTTGTGCCATTATGCTCTTTTGAGAAAGACAATTTGGTAGGTAATTATTTAGCAGTAATATAACTATGAAAGTTTGCATAATGCTAGCAAATATTCAAAGGATAATCCTGTAAAAATTGAAGCGTTTGTGTTGTTATCGTTTCAGCAACAGATACGATAGAATATTAATTGCAAAATTAAAGACAATGTATTGCGTCCTTAAACGACAACAAAGCAAACGCTCAAATTTTCATTTGCACTGAATGATCCTTATCATATTTTGTAAAATTATGCAAAGTTTTATCGTTTGTCTTAACCCACAGGGGCGAAAATATATTATCAACAAATTTTTTTTTATAAATTAGATATATAATTAGATATCTCGTGTGTATATAATTAATCTGACAATATATACCAACCCAAAGTTTTGCTAAGAACTATCTGATAACATCACGCTCATTATAATAAAATTAATTTTATCAGAATTTCCTACTAAAATAGAGTCTTATACATCAAATGTCTATTATGTATCGTGAACCTACGTCATCTTACGGGCACAAGACAGTACTCAGGTTGTCTCTTGACAACCAGTTTTCTGGTTCTGAGACACAAGAATAACATAAGTAAAAAATACTCGGACGATTTTGTGGGCGTGAAATGCTTTTTACTGGGGAACATTGGCAGAATTTAGTTCATAAAATGACACAAATAAATGTTTTTATTTATTGAAATTAAAAGTGTAAAAAAACTATTATGAATTTTTGCCTGGTGAAAAAAAAAGAGTAGAGGTCAATGAATTATTTATGAAAATGTGCTGTCGTGGAGCATGTGATTTGTTGTCAAATTCAGAGCATCATTCGCAGTATTTGATTTGTGTTTTCGACAACTTATGAGCACCGAGAACACATCTGCGTACATTTGGAACAAAATTTTCTGCAGCAAGTATACAGTCGATCGCTCTGGCGGCACAGCTACAATAGCAGCAGGAGCACGAGCCAAGTGGTAGGGAAAATTCGTTGAAATTACTTGGTGCTTATTCATAACATTTGCATGCCATTATTTTTGATACAGTGGCCACCTGTGTTTGCATTTATGTAAGTGTATGCGAGCGAGCTATAACGTGCATCGAGTACGAACCAACTGATCCTGATAATAACGGTGAGCATTTTTTGCTCGACGCTTATCAAAAAATACCAATCGCAAAATTGATGCAGCGTTGTACTTTTTTGAATCGCTGAAATTGAGTAGAAAATTGATATGTTTCGCTGTGTTCTTTTTCAGTTACGCTACAATGCTAATGAATTGAATAGCTCTGTTTTCAAAATCACCGAGGTAATAAAAATAGTTGCACGCAAAGCGCCGCTGTTTACTTTGTTATTTAAAAATTGAAAAGAAAAAGCTACTCGTTCCAGGCTTTTTGCGTCTCTTTTTTTTCCACAACGGCTCGTGATAACTCATTGAAACACAGTTTCCAGCGTTGTTTTTATTTACCAAGCACTTAGAAATTCATATTTAGTATGATTCGGCTGAAGTGAACGCATAACCGTCAACATTCAATCACAGCAAATTGGATGCGCACACTCTCTCGTGAAAACCATGCTCTCACGAAAGCTCCTTCCCATCATCCATTGATTCAACTCAATCTCTTTCATGCCGGACTTGCGATTAATGATGACGAAAGTTTTTGTCCGCTGTATCGTCGCTGATAGTGCACCCCATAATTTCAGAAGTATAGTATATATTTTATCAGTAACTGCAGATCTACAGCGGAAGGAATATTCATTGACCCGAATTAATAATTTTATTATAACAAGTGAACACTTCGGGCTGCGAAATAATGCACATTAAATGATTAACGTGATTCATAGACAAACGGAACAAAAGCGCCTTATCAGAGAGTTTCGAATTAGCAAATATGCAAGTCATCGCAACGTTATTTGCTTATCCCTTGGACTTGCAAACAGCTGTGTGAGATGGAAACATCATACCTCTATCTGGTGTCCGCTAAAGGTGCTTTGTATCCTGCTGGCTTAACCACGTTCAAATCCTCAACAAAGGAAATTCGGGAGGATACGAATCATCAACGCGACAGTGCGACCCTGAACTTGCCACTAGGCGATCGATGCAGGGTTCAGTGAACGTTACTCTCTTTTTACTCTTTCGCTTTCTTCACTTACGTATTATCTCACACAACAGCACTTAATACGAGGTTATCGTCCATTTTTTATGCAACAATCTCTTTTCAATATAATGTTACACTTTTTCTGATGAATATCAATTTTAACTGATTCAAAATCGTGATTCAAAACTCTTTTTTCAACAAATTTAAATATCACGTTTTTGAAAGTGTAAAAAAATATTATTGAAAATTATTGAACATACTGAGTAGATTTAATGGATCTATACCAATCGATTATCAATAAATAAACTCCCATGATTTTGTCAAGAACAATGTATTGGACCTTTAAAGGGTCGCCCTTGAAGGTATTTATCAGACAAAACGTCACATACTGAGTAGAGGCCCATTTCCAGACTAGTATTTAACTTTAGAGGGCCCCGACTGTCTTGCGGGCAAGTCTTACAGGGGTCCTAGTTCAATATTTACTAGGGTATAGTTGTCATATAGTCAACGTCATGTTTTTAACGTGAGGACAATCTTGAACCGTAAAAGACACACTGTTTTTAGTAAGTAATTTTTATTTAAGCGTCTCTCTTGTTCGTGGCAATTTGGCACTAATTTGTTCATCATGGGCTAAACGGCTAAATCTATTTCTTATTTTTGCACAAATTTTCACAAATAAAATTTATTTCGTCGACCAATTTCAAGGGTACGATATTACAGCGCCCCTGTAGGAGGCAACGAAATATTGATCCTTAGTTGCATAAAAAATTCAGCGAATTATTAAACAAGAAATCATTAATTCATGCAATCATTCTTAATGTTTTAAAATAATTTTCGTCATAACATTCACGAGAGAGAATCTTTGTAAATTTCGCTGAGGTTGCGCGCAACTTTATTTAACAAGACGTGTAACTAGGGCGAAGTCTTGAGATATTAAAGCTGCTACGCAAACTTCAAACAGCAATTGAAAACTGTTCACAATTAATTAAAGCATTTCGATGGTCATTAGGGCAGGCTCACGTAGTAGCATTGTGCACAAAAGCGACATGAAAAAAAGGTTGATGTATGCCCTACCGGCTAAGTGCGCTAGAAGAGATGAGAAATGCGCATTCCAAACGAAGTAGCAAAATGAGAAGCTAGGTAGAAAAACGAGTGAATCTTCAAACTGCAAAAAAGGTACTCCAATTAAATATGCAACTAAATGCATTCACTTAATTTTACACAAATTCATTTGATTCATTCGGCGATCCTGTTAATGGATAGAGGATAGAACATGATTCGTACAAGTTTATAACTGATTGTGATGTTTTGAATTTGAAAATTTTAATTGACTCTGAAGGATAGCACGCAAAAGTTCAACCCACTATGGTGTTAGAGAAATAAGCGTCCGCTCACTTTGAAAAAAGCGTACGCTTAAAAAGTAGAAATATCAGCTAAAAGTGTAAAGGATAAATCTTGAATCAGCAATTTTTTCCGCCTTCATTAAATTACGTTGCCTCGCGAACATGGGGTAAAGGATCGTTGAACAACCGACATAACTTTGAAGCCAGCTATTTAATTTGTCCCCCCTTTTGAGACTCGATTCGACGAAATATTTGGTAGAACGCGTAAGTTGGTCAGTGAATTTGTAATATAATTAGCGATGAAACTTCGCGCACTCAAGTAACTTAAAGTAGGAGGTAATTCGTGACGTTTTCCGTTTCCCTTGGTGCAATTAACGAAGGCGAGTCTAAATGAAGTGAGACAAGTTGGCAATTTTTTGTACAACATTCGCAGATTTCACGGCGTTGCAGAATTTATTTGACTTCTTCTCCATCAGAGAAAACTCGAATCATCAAATTAAAAGCAGGCGTTGTCGTGTATAAAAAATTTTGCTTTTATTATGAACACAAACGTGGAAAGTGGGTTACGGAGCTACTTTTGTTGTTTCTATTTCGAGAATGCCCTGCGCGTCTCCCCGCGGCCGCAATAATAAATTTGCCTCAAAAGTAATGCGCAAGTTGTGTTGTTACGCGTGACGTTCTATTCAAACACGACGGCAGCACCCTCGGCGACACCTCAGGGTAGTAATGGTTCGTGTGCAAGTGTGTGCTCATATTTCAACGGACTCACTTGTCTACTCTTGTGTGTCTCGCTATTCGTGTGTCTAAGGATCCGCGAAGTGGGGGCCGAGCAAAGTCAACTCGAGAAAATGGCCCTCGGATATTCATAACTCAAGTGGTTTCGTCTTTGTTGCACATGTTGACCGTCAAGACTTAACAAGCTCAAGTGACTCATTCTACATCAGTGAATTAAATCCTTCGCACAAGATTCAAACATTCAAATACTGCTTTAAGCTCTTAATGATTTTGCACGATTAAAAATCTCACTATGCACTCTACCCATTTATATCGACCTTTATAAAAGTAAGCCAAAGAATGCACCATATATTTAGTTACGCACAGCGCAACAAATGTAATCCATATTTATACGAAAAACGCCAACTTTTTTTTATTTATTCAATTTTTCAATTTGTATTGCTCGTCACTAGACTCGTCACTAGACACTAAACAAAACAAAAATACAAATGATAATCGCAACATCTTGAATTTGAAATTCGACCAACTCAATATAATAATATATAAGCCGTCCTCAAACTGGGAAGCCGAACAGAGTTCAATAAAACGTTAAAGAAGTAATTTAATATGTTTAGAACGTGAGATGTATATTAAAAAGTAAACCTTCTTACAACACGTATTCAAAGTTTATTAACACATTCGACAAACATTAATTATTGCAAAATTACTTAGCATTAAAATAAATTACGTAAGCTATTGATTAAAATGAAGTTTTGACCTCGATGGCGTTACTTGTTTTATTACATCCGTTTCGTCCAGTGTATATACTTGTATACACTTACACTAACGCGTAAGTACATTCGACTATGGGGCAGAGAATGCTGCATTCGAACGAAACGGCCAGTTTCAGCTTGCACCAACAAATGAAGATAAGGTTTTCCGAACCACTTCACGACATCGTTTACTTCTTTTTTTTTAAGCCTACACAAAGGGCAAATTTTGGAAATTGTTTATTATTTGTTATTTGAGTTTTCTGATTTAGAAAGTTGATCTTAGTTAAATGAGCACGGGTTCAAGATAAAGGCCACGAACAGTGTTCCGTTTATGATCGGTTCTGCCATATACAAGGTTATACGTTTTTAGTTAAATTAACTTTTGAAATTTAAATTATTCATTGCTTTATGCCAAATAATTTCATTCTAAGAGGCCTAAAAACCTCGTCATGTAATAAAATAACTCTTACACTCTAAAAAATATACTTGCCGCTAATTTTTTATCCATCCAAAAATAGTTTGCATCGGGACCATTTTTTTTTCTACTAGCCTCAATTAAAAATAACGATTGCCGCAAATATAAAACTATGCGAAAGAAAGCCGATTTCCACTAAAATGAAACAATAGTTCACAGAGATACGAAATTTGAATTGCTGCAACCATACTCCGTATTGAGTTAACACCATTTTTAGCTGGTTCAGTCCGATCAGCGCAAATTAAAAAAGGCACTTGTGGGAAATCATATATTTTTTAGAGTGAATATAAAAACGCTTATGTCAGATTTCTTTTAAATAAATTTAATCTTTTTATTTAAAAAATGGAGTAAAAATTCAAATAAACTATTCAATTATTTGTTAAAGTTGAAAATGAACTATTTCTCAGAAATATGAGATACATTATATTTTTATTAACAATATTGTACACTATGAAACTGATATCATAGCTTGTGCATTTTAATTTGTTCATACTTTATGAATACAACGCAAATTTTCTATTTATATTGTAAAGATACAATATAATATATTACATTATAAACTTTACGATTTACATTGCATTCATTACAATATGAACAAATTTCAGTTCGAAATGTACGATATCATTTTTCAGTATACAATACACAGTAGAAATATTTTTTATCTACAATGTATTCATCACAATTATATCATAATTATTTGTACGATATGATATTGTACTCATTACAACGTAAATTGTATTCATTACAATCTCATATTTTCAGTGTACTTATCATGTTTTTACATCACAGTTACAGGATAAAAATGATAAGGCGAAGAGGTAAAAAGAATTAGCTATCAGAGTCAATTTCAGAGTCAGTGCCGATGCTGTTGCTATTATCACTGCAGTTGCCATTATGCCTGTGCTAATTTCATTGCCAATGCCGCTGCCTGTACCGGTGTCAATGCCTTTATCAATTTCAGAGTCAATGCCACTACCACCATCGATACTGCTGGTGTCAATACCTCTGTGTCAGTTTCAAAGTAAATGCCTCTACGATTAATACTGTTGTTACCGTTATTTAAAAAATCTTTAACATATCAAAAAATCTCTTGCAGTGATCTTTCAGAAAGTGTATACTATTGATTATGGGTTGCGCCTTACTATTTATTATCCAGGGTTAAAAACCCCGAAATCCTAATTTCAACTAAGAACTGGCTAAAACGTACAAAATCTTTTTTCGTTTCAAGTTTTTAGATAATTTTTGCACCACATTTTCGTTCTCAGCCCTCGTTTGCACTCTGGTGCGCGGATCATCAATATTACAATATATTTTTGAACATCTTTTATGTTGTTTCTTTTATTATTTGTTTTTGTTCAGTCTGAATATTTCTGTTCAATATTCTCTACTTCTCAAGAACTGTCCTATTTTAGTAGCACGAACAATCACATAGTTTTTCTGTTGTATCAAACTATGTTCGCTCGAATTGCAAAAAAAAGTCAACATATTCGATTGAAAGACTTAAATTTTGACTAAAAATCTGTGTAAGTTTAATCAGTGATTAGGAATTATGCACCTACTAACTACTTATGCAAATTCATGTTAAGAATTTCCTTGCACCAATCTTCTGGCAAATTTTTTACCAATTTTATTTTACCCCACAACTGTAGCAGTTAGGCTGTTGTATTAAAAAATGAAAACCTATGCGAACGAAAATATATATTTCAAATATATTTCACATTAAAATTTATAGAAATGTAATATAAAAAATAATATATAAACTATAATAAAAATATAAAATGAACAAATATTTTGACTTATATTTTCGTTCGTGCAGGTAAAGATGAAATAATTCCGTTTTTCACATATTATGTTGGTATACCTCATAAATAACATTCCATGCTTACCACATTTTGAAAATAACTTCATGTAGTGTCAGAACATGGAAGTTTGAAAAAACTTGCAAGTAACTTTGAACGATCATCATGTGCATTATATTTTTAAAATAAAATTTCATTGTTTATTTCTAAGTAATCATGATTGTTTTGAAATAGTTTCTGATTTATCTAGTAAAGCTTTGTCGTTGTAATTATTTTACTTTTTTTATTCGTTTCACACGATAATCGTTTTAACCCCATGTTTTTGCACTGATCATTTCTACTCCGCCCGACCATATCGTAGCGTATCAAGAAATCGAGAAGGTAGAAAGGCTTATAATGAAATTAAATCGAAAGTCACGCTTCCGAATAATCGTCCGCAGCGAATTACAATCCAAGCCACACGAAGCAATATTTCGTTAAATCCTCGTTGGTAGTTTTCAAATAAAGTTGTTTCCAGGTTCCCAAGTATCAACTGTGTGAGTGTGCACGGGTCCATGAAAGCGGGCGGACACACTCTTTTAAGTTCGTACGCTTGACGTACTGAATTGAAATTAACATAAAATCGCAATGCCAGGAAACTTCGTGCATAAAGAGTCAACTGCTCAAGTTTGCCGAACGACTGCGAACGGGCAACTCGGCTTTGCCATGAAAGGAGCTCCTATTTTGTTACGATCCAGATTGTGCGCATGCGCGTCATCTCTCTTGCGTCCACTTGTGTCACATTCTCGCCATCCTCGTCGATTCTTTTTGTCTGCAACTAATTAGACATGCTACTCATTTACTGCTTTACGGTATAAGTCGATACTTTATAATCAACTTGAAGTGCATTATTCGTAAATGATGCTGACGAATCAGAATCTCAGAATAGTTCAAGAGCTTATCCTTTTTACGACCGCCAAGATTTTCAATGTTGCTAAATATATTTCTTTAGCGCGGATTTCACAATACGCGCTGCTTTATGAATATTTATAACTTTTGATTAATTTACATGAAATAGGGTTGCAGTTTTCCAATAGAACGCATTAAAAAAATTTTGCAAACCACATTATCGTACTGCAAGATTACTTGTGACAATTGATTTCTTTCATTTCGAAAACGTTCGGAATTCATTCGTGTTGCAAAACGTGTGATCAGTGAAAATTATAAATAACTTTCGTAAATTTGCTCTTTGATTGATTGAACAAAATTTACAGTGCAGTTTATTAAAATGTAATGCAATTCTATAATATCAAACTCCAATATCGTTCAATGATCGTGTACTGCATTCGAAAACCATTAATGAACTCATCAAGTGTGTATCAATCAGCATTAAAATATATTCAGGTGTATTAAGCAAATGTGTATTTGAGCTCGAGCAAAGATTTATGAGATCAGTTAAAGTATTAACAACACAAATCAATCCAAATACTTGATTCTATGTCACAATTAATATTTTATAATTAATTAAACCATTGATTGACAGAATTTAAAAGAATCTTCTTCGAATAAACAAAAACAGTATATTTACATGCATGATAATTATAGACCAGTTCCTTTCATCGCGCTACCATGAAATGCAAATTTATTTCATTTTCCAGACGGATGCTTTTACCATTCCATACCTTTTTGCGTGTTAATCATAAGATCCTGACTTTTCTGTCAGACAATTATCATGCAAAACAACGGAAATAGTATCAAAAACTCATGACATAATGCAAATACCGATATTAAGGAAAGGAGTTGAATTTGAGTAATGATGCTAGACCCTGTTTTGAATGCACTCTAATGAACTTGTATTTAATAAATAGTGCAGCGAGTTTCAGCCGAGTCATAGCAGAATTAATGTATATATAGTGAACATTTTCCAACACACTATTAAAGTGTGCATAAAAAATTAGTTGCTCAAACTTCTTGGAAGCGAAAGTCACTTTGAAGATTACATTTATATTACTTGGAAGTTGACAATTGATTGGATTTAGACAAATTGAGACCCCAAACAATCAAATCGGGTCAAGTTGAACTATTCAAACTAAAACTTGTTGTGGGAGTCTAGTGAGATTTAACAAACTTTAGGCAAGTAAATATCACCTAAATCTTGCGCAGGTCTGTACAACATGAGATATTAATCAGATCTGAAGAAGCTTCAGCGGTTGAGAAGCGATGCTTAAGAATTTACGATCCATCGAGCTTGAAAACAAAAGATGACGAACTTGAATGACAAGGATTGAACATCCACGAGTATATATCCATATTGAGTTGCATCGATTTCTGTAACCATTTTATTCAAGTCAAAACTGTACAATTTAGCAGGTATCTTTCTAAAGAAAATCCTTCGCGGAATGTTTCGGCTGGCAACAATTCGATGATGCAGAACATCGGAGCACTCGTACCGCAAAATCGAATATCCCCGCTAAGCTGCCCAGAATGTATATAAATTCGCGGGGATTTACGCTGGAGCGTTGTTTCTGGTGCGTTGTACGAATTCGCGTGCCTTTTAGGCGGCTGGGCATTGCATTCGAATAGAGTTGTAAGCCTACAATTTCATGGCAACGTGTGGAGCTCTAAAAGCAGACCAGCCAGCGCGCATGAATAATGCAGCCTCATACGTCTTACTCTTCCCTCTGATAATTATGTTTTACACCGTTATGCCGTGTTTCGTTAACCCGGCGTTACCGCGCCCGTTCGGGAGTTACGGCTGCATATTCATTACTGAGTATTAAGTATGACTTTAGCATGTAGGTTACCTTCTTGAAAGAACCGCAATATCATCACCCCATCTTTCGAACCTTCAACTGACACAGAAACGCTTAAACGTTTGCTTTGGCGCGTTTTCCTTTGTGTGAAAATGGGAGAAAGCACGACACGCTGAAAATTGCACACCCTTGCTGGTATTAGGCGTGGACTTTCGTATTCCGGCGAGTAGCTATTTCTTTGATTTATGGCGGCGTGTCAAAATTTTGATACGACTGTTTTGTGCTGATGCTGTATAATTTGTTCTTTCTTTTATTATTTTTCCGTTCCAGGGGTGTAATTTGATCTAAATTCACAATTGACATGCGTTTTCTATTGATTTTCATACACCAAACAAAGAGCGACAGTGCGATTACAATTATATTCGTGGTTTCACGTAAAATTACACATAAAGAGTGAAACAAAAATATATAACACATCGCATTGAACAAAATGTGGCACGGATAGCCACAGGGCGTTAAGCATTTATTTGTTGCCCGTCCCGTGGTATGGAGTACAAAGCGCGTCACAATCGTCTGAGTGCACTATACACTCGACGATTATAACTGAACGAGTTGAATTAAAACGTTTTAAATGTTCCAAGTGTGGCTTCGAATTAATTTCATTCAAACGCCATATATTATAGACAAATTATTATAAAATTACTACGAAATATAATTTTGCACTTAAATCAAATTTACATGAAAAACTTTAGACGAAATTCAATTTTGTATAACCAAGTAGTCAAATGTGATGATATCAAAGCAGTAAAAAGTATCAATTTTTTTTCGTTCAAATTACCTGCAAAGTAACGAAGTATAAGCTATAATTCAGTTCATTTATGTAAATTGTGTTTGCATGTACATACACAAAATGCGGATACGAACAGCCGTTTCACGCAATGTAATAAAAACACGAAAATTTTTATCTGATTGGTATCGGGACGAAGAATCAACAAATCAATTACACTGATGTTATATGATACAACTGCTATGGTGCCTATTACCATTTTTTATATATCCAATATGAAATCACTGAATCGGTCGCTATCTACGTTAATTATTCACAAAACATAGTAACCTACAACATTTATATAATTATATAGCAACCGGTGCTTATTAATTATGACGAACAAACTACTTTTTATCTTGTATCAAAAAAAATTGTAAGACTCCCATGAGGATAATTTAAAAAAAAAATGTGCTCAACATACATGAACTAACGATTATGTTGATGATTGCAGAGTGAAGTGCGTGAGTGTAAGTGCACTTATGCAAAAGTGCGAGACGGTGAATAAAAGCTGAAAAGTCAATGGTGTCATAAACGTAACGCTATACGTGCTTTGGGGTTGAAGTTAATATTTAAAATAGCGGTTGGCTAAGGATTGGCGTCGTATCGCTGATCCGCACTCGTCTAACCGTAATGCGAAAAACTAGTAGGCTAGTCACGTCTGCTGTTACTGCTATTCTACAAGCCTCAACTCTCTACGGACTCGACTGCCCTGGGTCCAAGCATTGGACTGCACTCACCCTACGCTCTCACCTACATAAAGCTCAACCTCTTAGATTTGATCAAATATTCATCCGTCCTCTTTTCGATTTTGCAAAATTCATACGGCGGAATCCACGATCTTTCAATGATAATACTAATATTATTTTGCTGATGCATAGGTGCACCTTTTAGATATTTTTGTTACTTCAATTTAGCATAGCTTTCATTTTTCATTCCGCGCACATCATGTTGTAAAATGTTTGTTGAAAATTTGTCTGCAAGTTTGTTAACAAAATTCGATAGAATATCGTGATTACATGAAAAAAGTTATGACCGGCTCGCGATGAGAGGTTTCAGTTTTAACCACGGCTTTTACTTATGTTTTCGTTTCTACAATCTCGGAAACGAGGTGAAAATTAATTATGTCATAAAATTTTGCAATTCGTCGTTAAAATCTCGGATTACCAGTTGTAACTCTAGTTTGACGTGATTAATCAAAATGAATGTTGAGAGAGGATAAAGTGGAAAAACCTGTAATTGCGTTGCGGCTGGATAGTAAAGGAGTCGTACAAGTCGGCGAAATTTTTGGCGGACGACTTACCTGTAACAGAAAATAAAATAAAACCGATCGATAAGCACAAAAAGCAATGTCGTTAAAGGCAAGTCATAATTTGTTTGGCAGTGGCCGTTACCGCGTATGGTGTCGGTAATGCCGTGTCGTAAAAAGACATTCTCATAAAATTTTAAGCGCTTTTCAGGGTTCGCATGAATTTAAAATAACACAAACATAAAGACTCACAATATCTCACACCAACTGCGAACAAAACAACAGCATGTTTTTAACATAATACTTTTTTTCTCTCTCACGTTTTTCACATTCCATTTTATTTGCGCAGATCAATTTACCAGCCAACAATTTCAACTTAAAACATATCACTCGAAACTTTTTTGCTATAACTTGTTTTCAAAATCATAAGTGATATTATATCTTTATTCCCATTTTATCTGTATAAGTCAAGTTCTGTATAATCAAAATTTTGCTGAACAAAATTTTGGCGATAGTAAAATTTGAAGATGGCCTTTTACGTTGAAGGGACTTTCAACATATTTGATGTAATGGACTGATTTCGATATGTTTGTGCTTTTATGATTGTTTGTAGTTTAGAACGTGAAGCGCTGAATAGTTGAAGAAAGTTAACAGAGGTTCAGGGGAAAATCGTGCAACTCAAGAAACAAACAAGAAACTTGAGTGTACCCCGTTGAGTCAAAGACCCTGAGTCCTAGCGGATTTTGAACGGACCGGGCCAAAATGGATTGGCATGTAAAGCGTTCAGTGGGATGAAACGTATATGTACAATAGAAGCCAGTCGATATTATTGGCGTGCTGCCAAAGGTTCCTAACGATGCTTTCGAAAGGAGCTGCTCCGAAGCAATCCCGTTCCATCCTTTGTAGCTCAACAAGGCTCTGCTCGGTGATACATCGAGACCTAATGGCGGTGACAGAATATTGCCGCAATCACATTCAGCAAGTTTCTTTTACAAGGTCGAACTATCATCAATCGTCGTTCCTTGATTCTCAACTCAAATAATTATTCATCTCATACTTCATCAATTACCAACTCGTCTTCGATGCGCCGTCTTCGTTATATGCATTTCACATGAACGCGACCTATGAATTTTTGCAGGGACGCAAAAATTTGGTCTGCTGGAAAAACGAAGTGATAAAAAATTACTGGTTGCAATTGAGTATTCGTTCATCATTGATTTAAATTACATTCGGCTATATCGATCGCGCTATTTAAACAGTTAGTTGTAACGTTGAAAAATATATTTGTCGATCGATTTGGTTTTTTGCCTATACATTTATTGACCCACATCTGCAGATTTTGTGTGCCTCGAATGATCAGGACAAACTATATCAAATGTCCGTTGAGAATTGAGTTTACTTTAGAATCGGCACAGAGCTTTACGATGCACCGAAAAAAAGAGTTAACGTGTGCGTTCAATTTTTTTTTTAACTCTCATGCAACAGTAGAGCCAAGGATTGAACGTTAAATAAAAATTTATCAAATTCCCCGTGCAAGTCTTTGAACTTGCACACGGTGATACTGAGTATCCGATAATGCATGCAGCGAAATATAATCCCGCCGAATGAGACGAAATGCCCGCGTCTCCCGAATGGCTTCGACGGATTCGCCCGCTACATGCTGATACCTGGGCTATATGAATCGTTCCATGTTGTCTCTGTGCAGCACGTTATTACCATTTTATGCGCTTATGGTATCCCATCGACACGTGCGTTCATTACAAAATGTAATTTATCACCATAAGCGTTGTACCGCATCCAATACCTTCGCTTGCATACGTCAATTATGTTGTGCAATTTTTATGATTTTTCAACATCTAGAGCAAAAGGGATATTGACGCTTCACATTGACGAAATAAATTCATTAAATCAATCCGTAAATACATCATTTTAAATGAAGACAAAAACAACTTCCAATTTATATTTTATAATGTAATTTAAAATGCACAATTTCACAAACAACAATAAATATATATATATATATTTTTCATTTAAATAATTTAATAAAATATTTATTTATAAGAACAGACAAACATGAATCAGTTTTAAGAAAATTATATTTATTTTTTTTTACAGAAGTTTATGTGTTACAATCAAGCTCATGAATATTTTTTTTACTAAATTTTGAAGCATAAAAAATCCTTTCAGCCGATGTCATCAAATTGCAAAGCCTCCATTAAATGCCACACCTCGCGTTTGTTCTGAAAGCAAAGTCCAAAGTTGGTATAAGAAAATGAACGTAAAACTACTTTAGATTTCAATTTACTAATATTCTTTTAAGCAAAATTTTAGAATTTTGTTGATTTACATTGCAATTGCGTTGGTTTTGAATGACTTTTATGAAATTCAATTATAATTTATCTTTGGTATTGAAAGATGATTTTTCGAATTTATTTAACATTTATGTTTTTAATGACATTATAAAGCAAATTTTTTTCGTGCATTTATAGAAAGTGACAAGAGGTAATAATACAGTACAGATATATAGGTGGAAACACAAATGATAATTACCAGCATCGACGGTTACAAAAACACCTTCACAACGTATGCTTCATTTCAATTAGCTGCATTCTCTGACAAATATTGTATACACGTAACGTACAGCCTTCGATAGTAAAAATAACAAACTCATGACGTTAACGTTTTATCGTCTACTTATTCATCAGTTCATAAGTTCGTTCAGTAACTAAAAAGCAATTTCATGCAATAACTTACCATTTATTGGTACAATGCATATTCTTCGCCTCAATATCACTCTCAAGCTGTTTGAATACACTTAACTAAGTTATATGCAGACCTTATTTTCAACTCGTACGAATTATTTAATATACAACCACCTATTCACACATGGGTTTAAAATTTTAAAAATAAAATATGAACAATATTTTTGATGTTCGGTTAATCCGCAATATGAGCATACAAAAGTTTCAAACAAACAATTAAGGTTCGAAATTCGGTTACAGTGGTGCTGAGAACAAAGACACAATGGTTATTAAAGTCATTGAAAATTAGACGCTCGAGCAGCGAAACAGAGAATCTTTGAACGTCGGCATAAAGCATAATTAACGTTTAAGTTTTACCAACGTCTAACTTGCAGTACCAAATTACTCAGATTCCCTATGATAGTTTAGTCCTGCGACACAATATCAAATTTCTCGGTACATCATGCAAGCTTACATTGCGGCATTTCAGCAATGTAATATCTCTTGGGGGAAATTACGATGCAGCTGAGCTAATAATAGCTACATAATGAAGGTACGCGATAGTTAGGCGAACAGCTCTTCAGAATCAATTAGTTGCATCCATCTCAATCAGATCATTGATTTACCCGTCACAATTGTTTGTAAAAAGGCACTCTATTCATAATTTACCCTAAACAGACAGAATCGAGTAAGATTCGAAAACTCTTGCATACAAGATATACTGCAAAACAGGAAACCAACACATCTGATGCATGTATATATTTGATGCCTACAAATTTGATTATTTTCACCTACTCTTCCAATTACAGTTTTTTTTACAACGTTTGGGAAACTGGCATACTCAATTATTGCAAAAGTTTCCACATAAATGGATGAAAGTGACCAAACTTCTGCATGTAAATCCAAGCTTTTAGGTCAAAAACAAACAGAAACGGGCGAAACTTGTTTCCGTAAACTGATAAGACAGTTCGATTTTGAAAATTCCGTAAATCACTTCCGTTGACGCGGCGTATTTCGATTCAGGCGTTATTTATTTGTTTACGATGGTCACGCTTGGGATATCAAAGGGGTTCATTCTCGTGAGCGACTGATATGCAACGGAAAATATAGTTTTTTTTTTCATCTTTTGTTTTTTATTTGGGATCCCTGCCAGCGAGCTCTTGTCCGAATACACGATTCTAACCCGAAAAAGGTACGCTAAATTAATACATTACACAAGTTTACTTTTGGCACGTCGCCGGATTGCTTACGCGATGGCTACGCAAATCGTCCCTTTAAATCCCGTGGAATCATAAGCTCTGCTGTTTTTCCTGAATCATGGCGTTAAATCGCTGATTCGGCCTGATTGCAAAATTATCTCACTTTGGGTTGCACACATCGTAATAAACTTCATCTTAAGTTCTGATTCTCGTTATATTTATTTTTATAGATGTTGATCAATATTCATTCAACATAATTAGCAGCTCATAAAAGTCAGTGGCTTAATAAATTTTACAAACACTATCCGATTGCATGTATTGGATTTCTAAAATTATCAGGAAATACACAACGCGATATGAATTCATATTAACAATATTGACAGGTGGAAAAAATGGTTCATTGTACAATTACAAAAAAATATAGCGTGGTTTATAAAATGAGCTTGAAAACTCCACAGAAAACCAATACGCTCGAAATTCCCTTTTCGCGTATTACGCAAGTCTTGCCATGTATCATAAATCGTAAATAAAAGTTAGTCGAAAGGTAATAAATCAACTTTCACGACAGTTTTTGGATTCAATTCAATAAGAGCGAAACACGAGACGAATATAAATAATTGAAGCAATGTTTCAATAATCCGTTATATTAACAAGAATGAAAAAAGAAGAGTCAAAATAAAATTTACTCTAAACGGTATAATCGATACCATCAGATAATAAAAATCTAATTAAACATTACGAACTTGTAAAACTTAAGAAAACCAAATCATTTTGTTTGAACATATTCTCTGAAATTATTATGTTTTAAATTGAAATTTATGTAACATATTTTTTTGTTACTTGTTTTATCAAGTAAGCAAGCAGTTTATCTTTCATCATTCAAAGATCCGTTCCAAAGTCGAAGAAGTTATCATTTTGTAAAATCATCCTGCAATTGAGTGCTCTACATATTGCCAAATGGAGGATTTTGTAAAGGTCCTCTATCTTCAATTAATTAACTTCAGCCGAATAATTACCCAAATGAAAGATTATATCAAACGGGTTATTTATTAGACCATCGATATCAGCAGTGTATACTCTCGTCCATTATGCCATGCTCCGAAATGACTAAATGATATAATTAAAACATTCATTGTAAATTATATTCACACGTTGTGACTTCTGTGCTATTTCTGTAACTTGAATTTGAATCTAAAAATAGCGTTTTATGCAATACCAATTAATTTTTTTACATTGTCAATGCTTTTAACATGCATAGTTTAGATTTTCTCATTTTCTTAATTTAAATCATTTGAATGTCATTCTGAAGACAGTTTTTCGCGAAAAAAGTTTTTTGAGTAGTTTGAATCACACGACTGAGTTGTTTATGTCATTTTTTTCCTCCATATCCGCGCAGACCGGATAATCAAGAGGTTCGCTTAACGTTCGTTTTCCGTTTGCTTGACATCGGTGCAGTTGAATCGCTGAAAAATTTTATAGTTTTCATGACCCCCATAAATGATCATTTTTGTAGATCGACCGATATTGTTGAACAACTGAAAATTTTCCTTTATTCAGAATTTTTAGAGTTTTCACTGAAAATAAGTGTTTTTTCTCTTTTTGTTTAATTTTAAAACCATTTTTAATTTTAATAATTTGATAAAATATGTCGCACTTTGTGCAAAATTTTGCTGCCAATATTATTAGCAGTAAAAATAAACAACGACTCGGTTGTTTGTCGTTGCATTTCTCAAAAACGATAGACATTTCGTTTCATCTCGTTTTGTGAAGTCAGCAAAGTGATCATCTACTTTCATCTAGTCCCGTGGAGACGTTTTCATAAACACCGCCAAAAAGTTTGGTGCTGCATCTTTTATAGAAGTGTCGGATCGGAATTGGAACGAAAACTCATCTTTGGCGAGGTTCAGCAAAACGTTGCGGGGCGCGTTTCGACGGCTGCTAGATTTGTGATCGCCATGCGTTACAAATAGTTTCGTAAATATTAATTTATTCAACCTTCCGCATGATTTTACGCCATTTCACGCATTAAACTTTCAAGGATTCTATTCGTCAGCATCGCGAAGATAAAAGAGCGCGCGCGATGCGTTATGTATGACGTACGTGGCTATAAATATTTTTTATACGTGTGATATGTTACGTTGATCTATCTTTTACTACGAGATACAGCTATGCGAAACATTTTTTTGCTAAAAAAAATGCATCACGTACTTTATTATTATCATTGTTTTTTGAAACCTCGCTATAATTAAATTGAACAAAAAAATCTATGTTATTATATATCCAGGTCAAAAATGTTAATTACTGAAATCAATTATTGTTAATCGTTACGCCATTTTTCTGTTTTCAATAATGGATTTAGCTAAACAATGCCAGTAAATTATTTTCATTGTAACATTTACTATTACATTGCTATATGTTTACTTATATGAACCTCAGCACCATGCACAAAGTTTTTTTTTTCTTTTTCAGCAACACAAACTATTGAAATTTTTTTTAAAGACTTTTTTGAAGTCTGAGTGAAATAGTATTTCTCACTACAAAGGCGCAAATGGTTATCGCACACGATCCTATACAAGAGGGCAAATGGTGACGTGCAACCTCGCTTTCGGCTCGAGCTGCAATTTCACACTAGTGTACCCACGTATCGAACCGTTTTTTTTTTGTTTTTATTATTTTTTTTTCGGGTTCTTGCTTGTTTGAAAAGATTTTATTCTAGAGATATTTTTTCACTTATCACAAGCATTATATTTCAAAATGAAATGTAGTCAAAATACATGCTTTGTTGTACAGATAATGAATTTATGTAGCTTAATGTTTTGAATTGATGTAAAAAATTCATTTTAATTAACCCCTTTCAAGCTGAAATTTAAAAGGGTTAAGAAAAAAGGCACAAACCTTGGTTTTATTTCAATGGAATGAAATAACACAGTTTCACTAGTCTTACCTGGCAGTTGTGCCACGATATGCAATTTCACCAGTATAAACAAAAGATAAGAGGGAGTTACAAAAAGGAAATTAAATTTCAGTGGTTGAATAGAGAAAATTAGTTAGATTGCTTGACTATAATTTTTTGATACACTGGACTGAGAAAAAAAACACAAAAGAGTCAAAACCAAGTCACAAATCAAATAATTTTATAGTGGACCTTAACTCAAAATTGAAGTAAAAACTATCTTTGAGATACGTCAAATAAAAATCCCATTGTCACGAAAAATTTGAGTCAATAATAACTCTTTACTATAAATGAATAAAATTTTAGTTGTTTTGACTTCTTAGAATAAAAAAAAAAGATTTAATGCAAATATATATTCGGTGGAGAGGATGAGATAGGAATACAGGTTGTCATTGGCTTTTGTGATGAGAATCTGCAGAAATATGAACACCAACACAGAGTGACCACTAAACACCTAACAACCAACATACCAGCCAACATCGAACATCGATAACCACAATTACAAAGTCACAATTTAACAATTTTGATAGTAACACCGAAGACAGTCGGCAATTCACATCTGAAAATTTTGTAAAACGAAGAAACGAATATTCAAACATCACGAGATATAGCGCAATAAAAAATAAACGCCTCTTGACGACAGCTTTTTGCACAGCAAAATAAAAACTGCATCATAAAGAAAATGCGTGCAGCCGTTCGCCGGGCGTTTATTTAAAATCAGTCTGACACAAAAGACATTCAACATAGGATTATTCCTATACGTTCTACAATATTATACATAATTTTCTGAAAGTCCCAACCATTAATCTCTTTTTTTGTAAAAAAAATTATTTCTGCGTTTAATTTAAAATTCTTACAAGTCTGAATATTAAGAATCAAAAATTGAGCACTAAAAACAACAAATGTATAGATAACAGGTAGTAACACATATGTACAGAGATTACACAAAATTCAAACTTGTATTTATACCAATGAAAACAATTCCGCTCGAATTTCACTTTGCAAATTGAGCATGTAGAAAAAGGTAGAATATTTAGTTGCAAAAAAGTACTAAATTTGCAACATTGAAGTAGTCGGTTGACTAAGATTCTATAAGTATTCAACATTGACACGAACAATCAATTTAAATATCAAATATACAGAATTCAAGTCTTCAGATAAAAAAAAAAAACAAACAAACAAACACAAAACTTGAAAACGATTCATGCAGCAAACCTAAGATATAAAAAACTAATAAACAATAACGAATGAAACAAACATTAACCCATGAAACAGTGATGAACAAACAAAATTAAAAACGTTAAAACCCAGTGACACAATTTCGGTCAATGCATTTGATTTGAAAGCCTCGATGGCAGCGAAACATAACGATCATTTCATGAAAAAACAGCGAAGAACATGTAACACGTTTACGCACGAAAACGTAAAAAGACACGAAAATGAGCATGGACGACACCTTGAGAGACACCGAGAAGGGTATTGTGACGTACCACATCAAGTACATTGAGAACGTGGCTCGCGCGGACGACTCTACGTGTAGTAGTCGATGTTACATTGTATGATGTGGTCTTGGCAAGAGGTGGAAGTGGAGGAGGTGTGCGGCGCCCCCGGCCAGCCGGTCGCCCGTCACACCCTGAAACAAAATAATATTGTCACAACCATCGATTTATAATACATATTTTTAGCACGTCCTTTTAGCTCAAATAAAAACACAGTTTCAAGATTATTTCTATAAATTCATCAGTATTCAAACAATATCAATTTTTGTTTGTTATTTATCATTATGTTATTATCTGTCATATATTTCATCTCGTCCTTTCAAATATTCGCGAATAGAAAATCGTACCATACAATCGTTCATTCCCAATGTTTGAGCTCGAATTTTCGTCAAGGAATCAAATGATCTCTTTTATTTCTGATCGATCTCAGCCTCTCTGCATGGTCAGTCAAGAAACCTTAGCAGTTTTTGAGAATGGGAATGCCCACGTGATGTAAGGCCATACGGGTGAGAATTTCAGCATCTGTTTCGTAGTAGCAAGAAAACACATGAAGTTTGTTTAACCCTAAAAGCTTCCGCGAATCCTCCGAATCCACGTTTTGCGCTACTTTAGAAGGTCGTACAGTTTCGAGATAACTTTTGGCAAATGATATCATTTTTTTTGTTTGTCCCCTCTCTTACGTATTTTTCGTATCATGACGACATTTTTATCTCAAATTACAAACGGAACTTGAAACTGCGGCGATATATAAAAGTTCGCAAAATTTTTCATTTTTTCTCTCGGCTAAAAGTTTTTGTGCACATTAAATGGAATGTAACATAACTATAGATTTTTTTGGACTCGCAATTTCGTGTCGTCGATATGCAATTATCATATATTTTTCAGCAATATTCGTAATGAGAGACGGGAACATCGTGTCGGAGCCCAACGCGTAGGTTCTTGTTCGTGCGCGCGAACACAGATCCCCTGTGTACATACGTATGCGCACATACGATCCGCGCTATTTGGATGTACTCGTCATAAATAGAACTCCGGGGATTATGCCACGGAGATTGGAAATGTGTGGGACGGGATGACGTGATAATACCGGTTATCATCGCACTGATTGCATCCGACCTAGCTAGTCCTTTCATTTGTGAGAGGCCTAAACTTCTCTTAAAATCGTGTGCACCATCGGATGTCTCGTTTCTCTCTGGGCGTGAAGTGCATTACAGCTCCCAAAGGGATTCATTTTTCGCGACAATTGCTCGCCGGACTCGGAGTATTTCTACAAAACTATTGATCATTTAACTCGTCTCTTCAAATAATCGGATTACAATCGTTTCATCAGTTTCTGGCATTGTTCGTCGCTCGTACACGTTAGTCTGTTAATCTGCTTTTTTCTCATCGTACAACCAGCACGACTTTATTCTTACAATATCCTGTTCTTTTTTTTTACGTCATACCGAAAGTTGTAATAAAAAATTGATATGAAAATTTTCCATCATGGAATGCTATAATTTAATTAAAGGCGTGTTCGCGTTGGAAACTCTTTTTGAGCAAAAATTATAATGTGAAAATTATGATTATTAATTTAAGCTTTTATTAGCCGCCATAAAAGTCACAGAATTTATGTACATCACAGAGAGTTAATTAAAATATCATCAGGCTCGCAATTTGTAGACGTGAATTATCCTCGCGTAACATGTAAAGTTTAAAATATTTATTAATGTCCGCTGCGTATAATCGTTGCGTGTAATCGCGTTACAGTTTTAATCAATTCGTTCTTATTTTATCTTTAGTAACTATATCAATATTTGACATTAAACATTACAATATTTAAAATTAACTGATAAATTCTTCATTAGTTTGAAAAAAATTTGAACAAAAATTAATTAATTTTTTAAATTAATTTTCATGGTATAGTGAAAATATTGTGTCGACAAACAGTTTGTTATAAGTATAATTTTATAGATAATTGGTAATAAAATGGCAGTGGACAGGGCCGCAAGTTTTTGATGTATTGGAGTAACTGTGTACGCACATGACTAGCAGAGCGTAAACACTCTGCTAACGAATGGTTACGTTTCCAGGGGACCGAACCTGTGCAACTCACGAACTACTCTCCAATACGTATGCTATAATGCAACAACTATACACACAGTTCAATATAAACATCAGCGCTCAAATACCTTCGTTTGCATCTCTGACAAATGACTTCACTTTTCATTGCGCCTGTAATTCAATTAAAATAAACAAATCCGTTTTTCACACAGATATTAAATTCGTAATAGTAATCAATTCGTTCAGCGATATTGTTCTAAACAACCAAACATTTAATCAGCCACGAATCAATCAGTTTAAATTGATTTCGCACATTGTTATCAACAAAATTAAATTTTTGAAGTGTCACCGTTGCGAGTAATTAAATGATTTATATTAATTAAATATTAATCAAATTAATAAACATGATTAACATGAGTGTTTATTTCATGTTTTATACTCATATTTAATTTTAATGTTCATCATTAAATTGTTTTGATAATTGAAGGAAAAAACATTTGACGAAAACGAAGGAAAATTATTTCTATTAAATTATAAGCCGTTACAGGGTCTTTACTCAGTCAGGTAATGTCGATAAAGCTTTTCCAAGACGTACAAGACTTGACACCCTGTGAAACTTGAAGCTCAACAGAACTGCGATACATACGAGTTCACAGCTTTTCTGTCAGATGCAGGTTCCATCGTTGTATTTCGAAAGGTAGCAATGAGACGATTAACTGAATTTCTACGTGTTTGTTGTCATTTTCAGGAATGCGTGTTTGCTGACACTATTCGTTCGAGTGGCAAGCACAATATTTGTAGATTACTCGCTTGTTATTAGTCCTCACGTTTGCATCAACATTTCATTCACATATTTTTTATTGCAAATTCAAATAAAATTGTTTCCCTTGTTTTTGCCAGACTTATAAACAAATGTTTGCTGGATAACAATAGCAATATGTACAGTTATAATGCCTGAATAGAAAAACCTTTAGCAAAATGCACGGCTGAACTATTAAGCTCTACAATTATTAGTTCTAAGCGATTTCAAGCGTGAACCGCAAGTTTATGGCTTGTAATTTACGACCAAAACGCTGACTATAACACTGCAGCACTTCATGTATACAAAAAAAAATAAGACCCCATTATTTACATTGCTATTTGATACTTGCTAGAAACATTCAAAATGACATCTGTAAACAAGTTTTATTCTCCTGTTTTTGTATTATTAAAAACACAATGTTTTCTGATGAACATGTTTTTTTTATATTTTTGTTGACTTACTTAATACAATAAATATGACAATGCGTATCATCAAAAATAAAATATTTTAATTCAAAGCAAAGAGTAAATATGTTTTGCATCTATGCTACATTAAAATATCTTACAAACATAGGTAATATGTTTATCAAATTTGTTTTAATTGAGTTTGTCTTTTTTTTAAATTGGGATCAATTATAATTTCAATATTTTTAATATTAATCGAACGTCTATCATGAACGGTAAATTAAAAGTTCAGATCTCCAGAGCACTCGCATTAAAATTTGTGCATACTAAACTCGAATCGAATTGACGAAGGATTGAAATTTGATCAGATGACACGGAAAGCTGACGTATCAGGTGTCTCTTTTCTGTAGAACGCGGGCTCGCATCGCGTGCCTCTGATGATGTCGTCGACTTTGCCCCTGATTATACGGAAATTTGTTTCCGTCGGCGTCAGGTTCATGTTGATGATTTTCTGTAATCGGTTGGTATTGACCCACAGCTCTTCCTCCCCTTTCAGGTTCTGGATGACTTTGATCCCGCTGACGTACTGCAGCCTGTCAACGTCTTGCACGAGCGTCACGACGTTCTCGGGAGTGAAAGGCCTTTCGATATTCCAACAGGCGAGAGCTGTTAACTGAACGAGCTGGAAGAATATGACGCCTCGCTTCGACGTCGCTTGCACGCCCGCCTGGCTCTGCCGTTTGTAAATCGACTGGAAAATCAATGGCTCCTGGAACTCGCCCGCTTTCAGCGACTTCACGTCGCTGAACTTTTGATAATAACTTGCCAGCGAATTGAAGTACAAATACCTGAAATTATAGATTTTCAGTATTATCCGGCCACTTTGTAACTTGACAGTCTCAAGAGCTAACTGTTATCAAATACTTGTCATCTGTCTCCGCTAATAGAAACGGACATTTCATCCCCCAATCGTTCAGACTATTGAAATCAAACAAATTCAATTTACAATTTGTCAACATTTTTTGTTCCTTTTTTTTAAATTTTTATTGTGTCAAAACCTTTTAATGTTTTTAAATTTTATGGTGGAATAAAATAATAGGATTTAATATATTGCATGTTAAAATTTAACGAATAATATCCTAAATGACGTTTAGCAATTAATCCTCCACGCGTAACAAATTATTCTTTATATTCAACTTATATTATTCCACTTTTCCATTTAACGAACAAAACGATAATCTAAGTAAAAATGGTGAACATTTTTCCAGTGCTTTAAATAATGGTTGGATTATCCCTTATTACAAAAGTATAAAATCAAAAGTTCTAAATTAGAGTTTAGTGACATTATTTTCAAAAATTTATTATACTCCTAAATTTTTACTCAAAATCCATTATAAATCATATTATTATATACAGTATACTCAAGATCCCATTATATTATATTTGTCGACATTTCAGGTTAGGGTGGGTAGTACTTAAAAAATTTGTTCTGTCCAATTATATTGTAAAATTGGCGTTTGAAAATAGTATAGGAACAGGATAGTGAAGCGTTCTTTTGTTGTGCTAAACTCAATTTAGAATTTATATTATAATGATATAATACATAATTGTAATAGGGAATAAGTCAGCCCTTATTTCATGCAATCCACAATTCCTTTTATAATAATTAGTATACCTTTTTTCCATTTTTTTTAATTTGATCATAATTCTAAAATTTCACTTGAGCCTTGCCTTAAATCAGGTTTTGACGAGCAAAAATCTAGGTATATCCTTTCTTCAAAATTAATTTTGTAACAAAACAACGGATTTACCCTCTTCCGCACTGTTAAAATCGTTGATGAATTTTAATAAGCTTCCTCTACGGCTCAGAAGTTTTACAAACATCTTCCAAAATTAACACGATCATCAATATTTTAATATTTTAATTCTGAAGCCTGCATGTTTTGAAATCGTGTATTTACATCTGCTCCATATACTGAATAATAATGAACAATTCTTTTTGTATCCTAACTTATTATGTCCTGCCACAAGCCTTGGAATAAGTTATGAATATTATCAAAAGCCTTCGAAAATTTATTGAGAATTGATGACAGAGCTCATCAAATATTCATCCCAAGCCATTCTAATAGATTGTGCAAAAAAAAAACACCTGCAACGTTATGGTGATATTAATTAATTTGCATTCAACCGGCTGCGGAATAAAAAGTGCGCCGTTGGTAATTAACATCGCTTCCAAACTCAAGTGCACCAGCAGTACCTTGTATCATAGAATCCACGTGGTGACAAAGACATTCCCAACGTCCCATCAGTCAAGTCAAAGGTCTCGCCAGCGATGGTAATTAACATCGCGTCGTCATCTGGACCGAATGCATTTCCACGTGTGTTGTTCTGTCTCCAGGAGTAATCGCGTTGCAGGTCGTAAATGACGAGGCCATTTTTGTCGACATCAGCGATGTACAGATACGTATCCATGCAGGAATTGCCAACCTCGACTATTGGAGTTACCAGAGAAGCGTTGCCATAAAGGGATTGGTCTTGAGGAATAACATATTTATGAATCAGCTGGTCGCTCGCGAGATCGAAAATGAGAATCTTTGCTGGGCATACGGCCTTCCCCTGAGCCCTTCCGCTATCAACCGCCCATAATCGATTGCACTCGTCTATCTAAATATTAACATCGCTCTATCAATTTTCAGTTATCGTCATTGGATTACGGTCAACTTGACGCAAAAAAATGTTTGGACCAAACGAGAAAATACCTGCGATCCGCTTTTATGAAAATAAAAATGCATGTTAACGAGCTGTTTTTTTTGTATGTTTTTATTTTTACTCGGAATTTATATCAGACTTTTATAAATGTACGCTCCCTCTGTCCAAATTTTTTGCCTCAATAGAAGTGGAATCAATTTATTATAAAATGATACATTTGTAATTTATACTTGCAAAAATATAGGTTATTGTATGTTTTTATCGATATTTCTATTGTAAAACTGATGTAGAAAAACGAAAAGGTATGAAATGATTTCCAAAATTTTCAACATCAAAATTTATTAATGAAATATGAATGAATATATTAAGAAAGAAACATTATTCTTATGAAAATAGTATTTCTACAATCAGCTCTTGCGAAAAATATTTAACAAAAGAATATAACGCAATGAACGTTATGATTACCTTGTGATCGTTTTTTGTTTGTTTTTCATTTTCATTGAAATCAAGTTAGTTAACCTCATTAATTAATGAAAAAATAAACAGACTTGTCAGAAAATAATTGCACAACACGAGTTAATTAAACTTAATTTCTACAGTTATACTTGTAATTGAGATTTAAATTTTCGAAACAATGAATTTCAGTTAAATAGCTTCCTTTTAAGAATTACACTGAGAAAATGTAATTACAACGCGAGAATAAGACTCATTGGCAAATATTATAACTTCTGGTTATTCAAAATCATTGACAATAATTGCGTCTGAGTGAAAAATAGAAATCAGATTCAATGCTACTCGAGTTCATAACCGTAGATCCTTTGGTTGATAAGTACCCGTATTAATCAAGCAAAGCAAGGTTGATGTCAATTATCACATCGAAATGCTGGGAGGTGAGATACGTTTTAAATCCATAGGTAGAAGTTTTTTTTTGTTCCCACGCCTTTGCGTTCATGTTGCCTTATTTGAAATTAATAATTGAGCCTTTGCTCGCACAAGTATTATGATTTGTATGTAACCACCTTAATTGCTTTCACAAACCAAACGTGTAATATGCTAAAAGTTATCTTAATCAAATTACAAAGTTTTAACTATTTATGCGCGCAAAACATTTATTAATAAAGTTACAAGATTAATCAAGTCCACATTTTTTGCGTTGAAATCATTTTTTCCAACCAAAATAACATCTCGAAACAGTGAGTTTTTTTAGGAATTACAACTCAAACAAGACGAGATAAATGAATTTGTTTAAGCGAACTGTTTTCGAAACAGAAAGTTATCGTAATCCTCAGAGTATATATGCTAGAAACTTTACTATTTTAATGACTCTCTTGCGTTTACACATAGCCAACAATAACTGTTTTTAAACGAAAGCAAAAAAAAGCCCTCAAAAAGTTTATAAAAAAAATCTCGCTCTCATTTTAATAATTTGGTTAATTATAATTCTAATTGAGCTTGTACTTTTTGTTTTTTTATAAAATGCTCTTAAAAATTACCCTTAGGAAATTGTCTTAATGGAGTTTTAAAGCCAATGAACTTTAATCAGTAAGAAGCACGATAGGAAGGACGAGCGGCATGTAAATTGATCTAGCCCACTAATGTGGCTGATAAACAAATGTATCATTTTGTGGTTTGTTAAGTTTAGTTGCTATGGATTGATTACAAAAACTGGTACATTTACCGCAATTCTATAAATTGACACGAGGTTGTCACAAGAATCGGGCATATGCCACCTGAAGTTTGGATACGGTTTGAGAAGCGGGCCGCCTGGGCCAACCTCGGTCGTCACCGTCGACAGCGTAATTGGCACACCCTCAAGCCACTGGGGGCTCGTAACGAATATCCGCCCATATTTGTCGACGTCGACGTCCTGGCTGAAGGCGTTGCCGAGAATGAACGGGCTTTTGGTCAGTGGCACACTAGGCCAGACCCAGTCCAAGTACTTCCAGCTTAACGCAACCTTGAGCACAGGGGCACCAGCCGCGGCGCAATGCACTAGTCCACACACCAAACCAAGCCAGGTCACGAGACCCAGCGCCATGTCACCTCAAAATTACACTGCAATTCGTAGATTTTTCATTTTAGTCCAAGCTTATTGCATTTTTAAACGCTCAGTTAAACTTCGTAGTGACTCGTTAAGTTAACTGAACACAAAAATTTTATTACAAGTTATAATTCTTTCTACTACGTTAAATTTTGAAATTATTTCAATCTTTACATAAAAGTTGATTTAAATTTAATCTTACATTAATTTTTTAAAACAAATTTAACGTGTTTCAACTTTTTTTTTAACTTTGTTTAAAAATATTTTGAGTGATGTTTCGTCAGATGATTGGACGATTAGGTCTTGAAATAAAAAAAAAAACACTAAAGTATTTACACAGATAATAAAAGTAATTTGGGCACTAACAAACTGAAATTGTGACTATTAAGACTCTCAGATTGAAACGTAATGATTCTAGATCGGCTTGTGCGAATTATCAAACGCTTTTACTTTGGAGAACCCCACCAACCCCGAAAGACCTCACTGCCCCTCCTATTTCCTCGCTACCTTGTATCGAATTGACTTTGCTCCTTCACTTTCCCATTTATGTTTATAGCATGGGTTCTGGTTTGCATCTGTTTCAATAATTCACGATAAGACATTCCCAGAAGTTTTGATTTCGCGGTCAATCAGTGATCTTTGTGTTCTTTTCTCATCATTTACATTTCTTTGTTATCTTTGAATAAAATATAATAAAAAAATATTTGCTTTATCATAATTTATTACTAATAAATATTAAGTAGAAAATGAAAATAAATAGAAAGTTATTATTATAAATAAACCAACAATGTTAAAATAATAAAGTCATTAAACATTCTCCCGAATGAAAAGAAATATTTATATTCTTTATTTGTGGATATAAAACTTGATTTCAAATGGAACGCAGTTATGATAATGATGAATAAATTAAATTTCAGTTACTAGAAATCGAAATCTAATTAATGATATAATTTAAAAGACTTCCGTTCCAAACAATTTATAAACTCGTAACCAGTGAAAAATTTAATAGATATTATCATTGTAAATCAAAATTTATATCATAACACATCATCTTGTCACTTGGAAGAACAGGAACTTATTCGAGTACACGTTTGATACTAAATGTAAACAGTAAAAAGTTTTATCTCAATACCATTTTCTTTGTTGGACTTTCTATTTCAACGTCATGAGCATAAGATTTTCAAAGAAAGTGACAACGTAACGGAATTAGGCGAATAGGAAATTCAAGCTACAGAAGTTCGTTATTTTCGCAATTAACGAGAATGCAAAACTAAAACATGAAACATAAATCAAAACAGTATATTATGAAAAGTGGAAATTCCATGAATAAAGAACTCATTCGAATCACATTTTATTTGTCTGCATAAAGCAATTCAATTAACGATCAAATTTTTTAATACCCAAGAAATGCAAATTTTTGTGTTATTATTTGATGTTCTATTTAATCAACTAGGTTATTGAAGCCGGTATATTGGCATGACACATGAGAATATCTTACGCTTGAGAACGGATCGATGACCAGCATTCTCCCGTCGTCATAACTTCAATTTCAATTTAATTATATTCTGGTAATAACTTTTCAATAGAGATTCCATGTTCGCAGTTCTCGACAACACATGCCAATATATTATTTTTTTTTAATCAAAATTTACTCGATATTGATATCAAAACTATTTTCGCTGATATAAAAATAGTCCCAGCCAATTTTCATTAGGAAGTTCTAAAGTGGCGCACGAAGCGCAAATTCCCATTCAAGTTGGTTAAAATTTTTGTTGATAAACAAATTTTGCAACAAGATGCAAAAAAATCGTTTCACGGAACAGACGCCGCGACAATTCGTTTACACTAATATATATTCAGTACACCAAGGTAAATAACGGATCTCTTACGTAAGAACACTTCAATTAAGTAATCACACAAGAAAGTTGTAATATTGATCGACTTAATATTATGCAGCATTAAATTTCATCGGCTTAAAAACGGACATTCAGTAAATCAATGAGCAAATAAAAAAAGTTCATCATGTACACACGCATTCCGTCTCTGTGGTAAAAAAAGTCATCTCGCATTAGAAAGTGGCGGCGTGTGTGCGGCAGATAAAGATCGTTGACCCAAAAAATAAATACGGCGCGCTGAGGAACGAGAGTGCATTCCTACTGAATAATTGCAAATTTTTTCAGAACGTGTATTGTTAAGATATTTTCGATGAAAATTACCAAAGATGCACAAATGACTGTTATAATAAAAAACAAGAAAAAATTAAATTTTTCTACCTCGAAATGATCGTTAAAAAACTTTCTTATGTCACAATGAAAACTTTCATATTTCAATGTCCTATGATATTTTTGAATGGAAAAAACTGTTTAATTATGAACAATGTTACTTTGTAATGCAATGACTTAAAAACGAAAAGGAATAACAGAAAGGACAATACCAATTGATATTTAAAAGTAAAATTAAACAAAATCAAATACTTTTAACAATTATTAAAAGTATAACACTTTACATTATGGTTCAGAAGTTTTTGGAAAAAAAAAAAATTGAACAGTGAAAACAAACACAAAATGAAAGAATTAGACTTACAAAACTGATAAAGTAAACAAATCTGAACGTAATAATATATATTATATATATTTCGCAATAAAATAATTGCAAGCAAATTTTTCAAGGAAATTATGATTCATTTTTTTGCAATAACAATTATATTCGATTATAAAAATCTTTTTTTTAATGTAAAATATGGATAGATTGCAATATCGATATTCAAATAAGTCAATGTTTGCATAAATCACTGTATAGAATGATGGTATTAAAATAAAAACAATTTTATGCATCAACAATGCAAAATTGTTGATAATGTTGCATAATGAATCGATTTCGTTCATTCAGTTTGTTTATTTATTTCACAATACAATTTTTACAAACTACAGTACAACATTTAATCAGTTTTATGCATTCATTTTTTGTTTTCTTCTTTAATTTGTTCAATATTTTAACTTTTCAAAATATATTCAGTTGTGTTAGATTAGTTTTCTTGAAACCAAAAATGAACTGTGACAGGTTCTAAAAAATGACTCCATTTTCATTTGACTAATGACGTGACAACCTTCTGTATCACTGACAATCACGAAAATTAAAAAGAATGAAATTCTGAAAATCGACCACAATAAAAATTTATCAAAATTGAAGAGTTGAAAATAAAGTGAAAAATATAAGGTTTCCTGATTTTGACAGATTTTTTTTTGCATTCCAGCAAATGCGTTCATTTTGTTCTATCCCAACTGACGCGATGTAGATGAAAAGTTCAGCTTTGTATCGCGTGCGTGACCGCACGGCATACACACGGGCAAAAGTTACATAATGGTTGTACAGCTACGGCGCAGCGCACTGGTCCCGAAGTAATGCGGCACGTCGTGAGCCGTGACTAATTTGTCAAGAATCTTCGGCCGTTTGCTCGCCTCGGAGCTTATCTTTGGATTGTAAGATCAGAGCACCCGTGGAATGTGCTTTTGGTCGCCTGCTGAGTGCTACGTGATCAGGATTTTCGTAACTTCGAGGGAAGCACTCTGTAGACATTGCACGTTCATCTTAAATCTGGATGAGCACGTGGACACACACGCTGTAAACACAGTCGCAGGTTCGCCCAAGCTGAATGATCGATTACACGCTCATTCCGGTCGTTCGTTGTTGCAGAAATGTGCGAGAGCGTGTGAGATTGATAGTTTCGCAAAATCTTTGGATCGATCGCTATACACGCACGTAGATTTTATTTTTCAATCACTTGTCGGGAGCACTATTATGCAACAGCTCAATTGACTGTCACTAATTGGTAGATCTAGAATGAAAATAAAAATGAGTTGGGAATCAACTGATTATACATTTCATACTTGGTTAATCTTTGAGAGCTGTAATTTTATAACTCCTGGCTTACCAAATCATTACCAAGCTTGACGAGTGATTAACGCACGGTTGTCACGTTTGTTATAGCAGCATTAGATGAATAGATTGTGAAAAAGTTTGCACTTTTCAATACTCCTGAACCAAAAAAAAAAAAAAAAAGAAAACTGCAGTTGGGGCGGTGCACAGATATAGTGCAGTGGCAAGATTGAGGCAAGAGAATCGTGAAAGACTCCGAAAATTCAGGTGCTTTATGGTGCCTACGGTATAATTCCATATAAGACCGTTTCGCAATAAAGTTGAAAGATAGGTCGCACGATTAGAATTTTCACCACGCAGCAAGGAACGCGTGAAACAGATAACGAATTAAACTTAAATACGAGAAAAAAAATTAATGACCATAGTAAAAATTGCATTTTATTACATTCTAAATTATCTTTTTACTTATCCACAGATGAATTTTTAACTTGGTGGGTTTATTTTATATGCGATGACATTATTAGACATTTTTCGTTAATTCAGCCCTCACGGACAAAAATATATTTTAATTTATATAACTTATTGCCGCTTTTTAGAAATGTTTTATTTATAAAATATATTTTATTTTATAGTTCCTAAATTAATATAATGAAATTTATAAAAAATATATAAACCAGGCATTATAACTGGAAATATATTTTATGTAGAAAACATATATTTTATTTATATTTTAAAAATATATTTTCGTTCGTGAGGGAGAATTTCGAACAGATTTCAGAGTATACGAATAAAAAAAATTGAATATCGCCTAGTTCTCCATGTTATTGACTCTGTCACGGAAAAAGTCATTGTTTTTCTGTTGCACGAAGTAACAACAGTGCTTTCATCAATAAAGTTTAGCAAAAACTTTTCAATATGTTAACGAGAACGCCAAAACATAAAATAAAACAACGATCATCGGACAATCGGTTGCAGAAAAAATATTGTTGCGATCCATTTCGCCTAGTCCACTGAACGATGTCTAATCCCACAACTCTTCTCCAGCCGTATCAGTGATTCATATACTGGGGACATGAAGTAGATCACGAAGTGCGTTTAAATATTCAGATCTGTCTCTCGTCTTGCAACAACTACAAACATTATCGCTCTAAAAAAAGGCACCGAAGCCATTCACGCTCTGAACTTAGGAGCCACCCTCGAAGCAGCTCATCGAATTCGCGTTCTCGACGATCCACATGTCATTCTCCTCCAGCTTTGAGCAAAAAAATTCTAGAAGATCCAATAAGGGAGTTTTTTGAACGGCATTTGGAAAAAGTCAAGGATTTGTGAGGACAAACAAATCCTTCATGTATGCCAATTTGCCAATTTGTTGACCCCTTGTAATTAAGGAAAAAAAGAAGACGTAACCGTCAATGAATAAATTGTTTTTCCTCTTTTCATGAAATTCTGAAAATCGAGAGGTAACTGAACATGTGGATACACAGACGGCACGTACGAATTGTGCAAGAACCTTCGCCAGAACTGTGGCTCTGACCCAGGTGTGTCCCTTTGTTGACACTGTTAACCCAGTAAGAAAGGGACATAATCGAAGAAAAAGAAAAAAAAAGGGGCAAGATAATAGCCTTGTTAACGAACTCTTTTGCCTTCTACAAGCTGTGATCCTAGACTCAGCATGGAATAAAAAAATTTATTAAGTGTCTCAACACGAAAGACTGGACTTTCAGAGGATGTGAAATGTGTGTCAAAGGATGACACACCTAAAGATCTTCTTGAAAATTACGAGCGTAATGGTAACACTTTGGATCTGTTTTGGATCCTCAATAAAGAACTTCTCCTAGCTATCAATCAATCTGCAACCACACGAGACGACCACCAAACGAAATTGCAACACCAAATGGGAGCGTGCACCAATTCATTAAGTGTAAGTGTCTTTTTTAAATCAGTATCAACATTATGTATCAACATCATATGACGACCGATCCAAATCGGGAAGTGAATAAAGATGGCCAACTGTCTTAGCTTACTCTCAGACCATCGCAACAGACTATCTCTTGCCAGACAAGCTTTCATCAAGCCAATACCAAACGTTGTGTGCAAAAGTGCTGCCAATGTCAACACAATCACCGAGTTTCTATACGGTGATGACTTCAGTGAAAACTTTGAGACTGCAAGCATGTCAGAAGATCGGAAAGAAAGTATCCAAAGCCTGACTGTCATTCGATAAGAAAAATTAGCAACCAACCCACCAAAGCTTTCAGTAAAAACTACCGCAGAAATCGTTCAGCAAGCTGGGAAACTACCAGACTCCAGCGAATCAACGCGTAGGGGCAAAGTACGACGTAATCACAACTACAACAACCATAACTCGTGATCCTGATCACACTCCCGTTGACAACGTTAGATAGTGTGAGACTGCGTGTCAACTATCTAGTTTTGCGGAAAAGTGATCGAACTTGGGATGCACTTGGGATGCATGAATCCTAGACAGAATCCACAGTTTTAAAATATCTTTCAATTTCACTCCCCCATGTACTGGACATAGAAGAACCAAAGTTTTAGACTGACGTAGCCACAGAATACGATAAAAAAATACTCCATTTTTTAACGAAAGGTGCAATCGTGTTACAACTCTTTCTGCCGACCAGTTTTTGTCTTCATATTTACAGATAAATAAACCCTTAGGACAAATGAGATTCATTTTGAATTTGAAAACTGCGGTTCGAATAATGCTCCCTAATTCTTGGATGGCCTCTGTACATCTATAAGATGCGTATTTTATTGTATGTGTTTGTCCAGAATGCAGGAAATATGTACGATTCAAATGGAGAGAAATAATATAGGAATTTACAGCCTTATGCTTTAGGCTTTTTTCATGAAAATTACACGCCCTGTTACTACACATTTGATCTCGAGTTTCAGTCAGTAGTATACCTTGATGATTTTTTATTAGAATCTAGAAAAAATAGCTGCTCGGCTAACATATTCTGGAGACTTGCAACGTTTTAATTCTTTAGATTGTTTTGATTAATTATGGGAAATTTAACTTACAGCTCACAAATATGAGCAAATTTTTACTGTTTAACTTTGATTCAGTTAATCAAGCTATAAGCATCCCGCGAAAAGTAGACAAAAGTGCTGAACGAAGTCAGAGATGTATCTACCCAAACTTCCATCTCAATAAAAGATTTCGCAAACTTCATAGTATCTTTATTATCTGTTTGCTCTGCAGTTAAGTATGGATTAGAGCATACTAAAGAATTTGATGGGTTTAACGCGACATCTTAAAGATGAATTCAACTGGTTGAAAAATATATTTATAAATTGTCATCAGAAAAATTGCATCCCTCAGGTCAATTTACGAACAGGAATATTTTGTGATACATCTCTGACAGGTTGGGGAAAACCAAAACACCCATGGATAGTGGTCCAGGAAAAATAAAAAAGAACGTATCAAAATGTTGAAAGCAGCTCAAAGTAGCATACAATAGTATTTTGTGTTTTGCCGAAAATTTAAATAATTCTAAAATCTTATTGAGAGATGATGACGGCTATCTCCTACATAGAAAAATTTTGATTAGTAAAGTATCCTAAATTATTGGATGCTAGCAAACAAATTTGGGAATAGTGTGAAAACAAAAATTACTACAACAAAAATAACTATATTTTTGCATCGTACATCGCCTCACTAGAAAATAAAATCGCAGACAACGAGTCAAGTAGAGAAAAACCAGACACTGAATGGTCTCGTCCTATCATTTTCAAGATACTTTGCCCTTTCGACAATGACCTATTTGCAAATATCACAAACACTAAATATGATAGTTCTTTGATTCTAGTTCTGTCACCGTGAATTCTTTTACTTTTTCATGATCCGGATACATTTTCTATGCTTTCCCCCTATTTCATTCTCTTACCCAGAGTGTTATAATATAGATATAATATAGATATAGATATATAATTAAGTGCAAATAATAATAGATGTAAGGTTGAAAAAGGATCAATAGCATTAAACCCAAATCAATCCCGTTTCTGAAATCGATAAAATGACTGTTTATTAAACTAATTCTTAAAATGCACGTAAAAGTTCACATATAACAAAAGTTAATACTAAGACACAACAGTACTCTCTAATTATTGCTACGTGGCGCTACGGGCTTCTTTCACGTCTTCACTCTCGCGGATCTCGTCTCCAAGTGCCCGGCGTCGCTACGCTCAGACCCATCGACAGTCTTTTAAGAACGAGGAAAAACAAACTGCCTCTTTGTACTATTATTTACTTTACGAAAATCTATCTTATATAACGTGTCATATTCGTCTATAATTTTATGACTTTCACAGAACTGAGAATCATAAAAGAGTTGAGCCACACATGTTTCACATCAGGCCCACGGCTCTTGGTTCGGATCCTAAGTGTATCCGGTTTTCTTCTGCCGAATTTCACTTTATCCGAACCAACAATGCGTCGTAGTGATTTAGTGTCCAAGCCAGTATTTTATTAAACACGTCTTTGTCTAACAAAATACAGTTCATGCACTCAATCCCACATAGATTGGTCAAGTCAAGCATGGTTTCTTTTTTAAAATAATTGCTTAATTTAATCATTTTTTTACCATTTGAACATTTTTCCATCGTGAAGAACTCTTTCTTTGAGAGATTAATTTTTTTTAACAAATACCATGATTGCTTCTTTAATCAACGCAACAATCAAAAAATAAATAAAACCACTCGGAGAATTGTGATATTTTGGGGAAACAAATAAAATCAACATCTTTTCACCAACGGCCAACGGTGCTAATTTTTCAGCTGAACAATTTGAAAAAAGTTACAGATTTTACTCATTTATCAACACAATGAGATCTGCTATCTCAATTGTTTTAGAAAACGAAATTGACAAAAATCTTGTAGTTAGTAGGTACGGTAAATGCTTATGCAAGGAGAAACCTCCCAGAGCTAGGTTTTATTTTGTTTGAGACCCTGATTCAGTTGTACAAACGCTGAAAACCTTTTACCCTTACAAGAATTGCTCTTTAAAAAAAGTTTCGAAAAAAATAGCAGTACTATTAGCCTTAGCTACGGGCCATAGATTACAAACACTTGCCTTGATAAAACTGTCGGATATTTCAATAAAAGACAAAATCATTATTAAAGTACCGAGCAGTATCAAAACATCAGATCTAGGTCGTTCACAACTTCTTTTATACATAAAAATTTACTGGCAACGAAAACATTTGTATTTACACATTAATCAAATACTATATCCATGTAACAAAAAGCTTGCAAGTAAGAGACTGTGACTCTCTATTAATCTTTTATATTAAAACCGCACATAAGTAGATGGATAAATACTGGGTTAATAGAATGCGGGGTGAAAATGCGTCATAAAGATGTTCCGATTGATATAATTAAAAAAGTTGTATGGACCGGTCAATCACAAGTATTTTTCGCAATTAATGTAATGTGAAAGATTTTACTATCAACGCCCTTTTCTGTCTTAACCCATTACAAATATGTTACCATAATAAAGATATATATATTATTTAAAATAATAATAATAATAATACTCGAAAGAATACATTAAATGGAACAATTATTTTAAAACGAATGTTACTCTAAACAACTATATTTATTATCTATCCGGACAAGAAAAGAAATATGATTATAATCGAACTTCACTTTGGTAAGTTCGTTTGATTGAATAATTATACTTTGTCATAGCAATGACGAATGTAATGCATCACTGTTATGCTCGCTTTCATTCATTAACTGTCTGACATACCCCGAAATGTGCCAAGTTTTCAGTAACGATGTACAGTGACAGATCAGAAAATTCATCTGTAATTTACGAAAGCATAGCAATCATATCGAACGAAGTTCTGGGATGCAATTTACACGCTAATTGACTGGTAAGAATTCGTTCATTTTGCTGAAAAACGTGCACGTGTGCAGTTTTTGTTACTAAAAAGTAATTGGGTCGAATCGAAACAAATATTTGTACTGAGGCATTGTAATTTACAATGCCTCAGAACTTAGTTTACGTGGACTGTTGTACAATTTTATATGTTCAATCTCAATAGCAACATCATTTAAAAGAAAATTTTTTTGTAATTAAAAATTGACAGATGTTCATGTATGTATATATGAATGTACATCAATCACTAAAATTATCTTTCACTTGAAAGATTAAAATTTAAATAACTTATCGAAGTGAATATTTTAAACTAATGATACATTGATTGATACAATGAAAATAAAAGAACAAATCTATAAAAGGAAATGAAACAGAGAATGTAAAAAATACCCTTGCATCTGTTTCCATCTTGCATTCTATCGTTTTTTAATCTGAAAAGAAGTGTGCACATTGAGAGAACAAATTCAAACCTATATAGATGCGTAACATCAATTCATTTTATATTCCTCAGACAATATTCTATTTGCTCGAGAATGCAATGAAAACAGTGATACAGTGACACTTTTGAATGGATTCCTGTTCGATAAGAATGAATGTTAAATTATAGTACAGCTGGAAATAAATCTCCACATTTTCTTCCATTCTGACAGCGCTGATCGTACGGACGAAATAAATTATGTTCAAATTAACTATAAATCACGATCACATACAAAAATTGATCGTTCACTTTTTCTGAATTGAAGAAAACGAGAAAAGAACATCAGTATCATTTTACATGCCCGTTCAACGTTGCAGCTAAATTTCAAACCGATCGCAACTTTTGTTCGCCAGTGTAAATCCGCGGTAATCGTTCAAATTCATCCTCATAAGTTTGAGAGAAAACGTTGAACGAAATCTTGCCGAAGAAATTTCATGACGATTTAAATAGTGCAAAGTTGAAAGCTAGCTGGCTAGCCAGTTTTTTTATTGATGAGAACGCGCGGTGCCACAAGATGTGCCTGCTCCACGGTAGAAACAGTTCTTCTTAAACTGAGTTTGGTGGACCCTCGTACAAGTAAAAGTTAGACCGAGCGCATCGAAGGGGACGGCGTGCAAAGACGAAGGCGCCGTAAAAGTTGGCGAAGTCAATTTTGCAGTTCGAGTTGGTAATGCGATTTATGTCGGAATAAATAGTTCGAAAGAACCGACTCTCCTTTGCTCGAGCTTCTGACCAAAACCTTATTTGTGCGTTGTTCGACTCTCACGTCGTGAACACGTCCACTGTTTTGTGTGTAGATCGTGACTTAGTCGACCTATGAATTCTTTTTTCAGACCTTTCGCAGGACGAAAAACAAATTCATCCTTCCATGAAAAAAATCGTTATTTCAAAAATCATGCCATAAGAACCAAATGGACAATGTTTACATACGAACACAAGTAAAAATGTTCTTTTTTTTAAAGCTGAGTCTTTGGCATCCGTAATTCCATAGATAAAAAGGATACTCTAATTAAACTGTTAATAGCGACCACATGTGTACGTAATAACTATGGTGGCGGTTACTTAAACCCGAGAAAATGAAACGCGAAGCCAGCACGCGTGTAAACAAGGCTGTGCGCACGAGCCTCGCAATCACTGATGGTGTGTACACAACCACGCAGCGCACTAATTGGTTTTCTTTTTTGTCTCTGTTTGTTTCATGAACATCGAAGCTGCGATTGGAAATTTAATTACACTTTGTGACAATACCATTCTCTCTTCTTTCTTTTACTCGCTTTATTTCTTTTATTTCTTTTTTTTTTGCAGAATAACGAAAATGAAGATCTTATAAGAGAAAATTTCACTAGTCGAGCTCTAAATGAAACTAATGAAACGAAACTTCGCCTGAGTGTACAATCTCCGAAATCGAACAATTGTTATGATTAGCATAAATTTGAGTTATAAAGTTAACAATTGCGTGTGCGTAGATTTCCAGAATGGTAATAATTTTATTTTTGGCAAGCGCTCAACAGTACTGAGATACGAATTCTTTCAGTGACACGAAAAAAGATACAGATCCGGTGTGTAACTCTTTGTCTATGATATGACTGAGTGTTTTCATTTCATTTAGTTACTTGTATCTAACTCTAGAAAAAAAATTAACAACTGTTGATAAAACGCAAATAAATTATAATTAGCAATAAATGGAGGATGAAATGAAAATTGTAAACTTTTTTATTTTTGAATTAATGTTCGGGAAGTTGCGAAAAGCCAATAAAACAGGCTCGAATAAGATAACTTAGAGAGTCAAGGTTTGGAACGAGCATTAGAATGCCGTGCAGCTGGCGGCAGCGTTACAGCCTTGCGCAGGTACCCGGCTTACAAGTATCTCCAGCCAATAATAACCCCTGATTACCTTGCATAGACAAAGTTTTCCGCCTTCCCGTTGGTTCGGGCAGAAAATTCACCGCCAACAATATGGCGCTGTCCACTTCTATTCTCTCATACCGCGCATAGCTTTGGTATTCGTTATCGCTATCGAAAATCGTTATCTATTCGTCTACAAAATAAACCTCGACTTACACTACAAAGAATGCCTGTGTACCTAGCCTTCAAAATTATGAACAAGAATTTAATTTTCTCGTTAACATAATTTTTATTTCCAAAATTTATAATTTAAATAAAAAGTAATCCTAGTTCCGTCGGCATATGTGCTCAATATAAACTGAGATTATCTTACTTTGGCGAAACATTTTCCTACGTATTATCAAAGTCCAACTGTCATTTCTTATCTCTCATTTCAGTAACAGTATTTGGAAAATTTCAACAAAAAGCCTATCATTTTCGGCAAACGAATTGAATACACCAGCCGGACCAGTCTGCCGATGAAACAATAAAATCGACAGTTTGTATCATTCAAACGAGATACGCTCGTCATTATTCTCTATTTATAAAAAGAGAACTGAACATTTTTAACCATCGTTTGAAACTGTTTAATCAAACAATGCCAATGAGATTCTTTATTCGGAAAGTGCAAATTAATCAATTGTGCAGCAGGAATTGATATACAACTTCAATACTTTCTATATAATATATTTGAAGCAACAAAAAAAAACTTTTTTTTCTCCCTCCCGAGCACTTGGTTGCAAAAACTGTTTCCGCATGCTCGAGTTATTTTGCACTGAGATATACTAGAAATACAAAAATATTGTCTGTCACATTATACTTTCAGGTGGAAACAAAAATCTGTGGTATGAACATGTCATTGGTGCAGAGAAATTATAAAATGTAAAACTTTGTTCATGTTAGTCAAGTAGGATTACATGAGCGTCACCCGAATCTTGTAACCTTTTGTTACAGGAGAACGTATTCGGGGCTTTTTGAAAGCTGAACCCGGCAAACCGCCTGCCTCTTGGGGGTTTAGGAAAAGGCATCATTTAGGTAACAGAGAGCTAGATTCTCGGAGGCAAATCACAGATGATTTATCATTGTAACGGCTGTCTCAGACGCATCTGTATTCCTTTTCCTCTGTAACTTCGTCCAACAATTCTTTCTTCTGCAGTTTCTTACTCGGTGAAACACTGTGACCCTCCTTCACTGCGACATCCAATGACAAATCCTCCATCTCTTTTGTAACCTTTAACATCAGGGTGAACTTTTGTCCTCGCCAATTTCGTAATTTATGTGAAAAATAGGTTTACGTCGCAGAGCTCCGACATTTTATTCGTGTAACTCGAATTACATTTGATGAATCACTACATTATATATATATTTTTTTTGTCGAATAACACCTGATGAAACTAGGTTGTATTTTTTTTTTTTTAATTGACAAGTACTCAAAATGCAATGGTACGAGACGATACAGAGTCACGATTGTTCGCTGATTGGGTAAATAATCTGCATATTACAGAACATGATCGAAACTGCATAGCTGCTTCATCTGGCCCAAATAGAACTTGTGTAAATACAATACTGTTCGGGTTGTTCTGGCTTTCGAATTGAGTTGGGCTGCAATGAAAAAAATAAAACAAAAAATAAACGACGAAAGCATGAAAATTCCCGGCTGTGTTTTACATCCGACAGTCGTATGAAAACATACCGGGTTTCATGTATACGTGCGCCTCTCCCTGTGATGGTAGTCATAGCTTTTAATTCAACTAATAATTCACGACACGTGCGATGGTACGCGCGTATGTGTGCACGGCCGACAAAAATTTTACTGCGCGCAATCTCGTTGGAATGAAACCACCAAAAGACGCATTTAATGAGAATATCTTTCCTTTTTTCACAGACTCGCAATTCGCGTATTGTTATGATTAAATACGTGGAATTATGCGACTGAATTTATCGTAATAATTAATGCAACTAGTCATTAATTGATCGTGCGCTGAATAATAAACATTCCTTGAACAAAGCTATCAAATTTTATGACAAGCGTCATTCAAATCCTGGGCTTTACACAATTCACATAATTTTAGAAAAGGAAAAGAATTAACCTAGTTCACTGGGATAATTAATCAACCTTATTTGCATGTAATTTAGTCAAAAAAAATTTAAATCCAACAAACTTTTATCGATCTGGTTAAAATAACTGTGGGATGTTATTTTGCAATTCATTGAGTGATCAAATATTTTTATCACAAAATTTACTAAGAAGATTCTTGTTAACCCATTATCTGTCGATCCTAAAAGTAAATTGTTTACGTCACTGATTACCGTTTCCAGTGTCCAAATGTAGAAAACAATATAAATATTAATACAGATGAAAAACGAAACTTAATGAGTGTAAAAGAGGCAGACAGATTTTTGAAAAATTTTTTAAATATTATTTTTACAAAACGTTTGCATTATTATTTCCGTATATTTATAATCACTCTGAAAAAGTTCATTGACTGCCAAGCTTTCGTTTTTAAAAATCAAAACTATAGCAAAGCAGACGCAGAAACTTTTACCTTATGATTTCAGTAATATTTATTACCGCCCTGAACATTTTAAGCGATTGCTTTGCAGTTGTTTGATTGTTTCAGTAGTCAGATAAAACACATACAGTGTCTTATTAACAAAACCATTGAAAATAACTTTTTTCTGAAACTGAAACCATATAAAGGCAAATGCTATAGTACATGACGTCTTTTTAAGAGTAAGGCTTTTCATGTTTCGCGGAAGAGGTTGGCAAAAATTATTTCCAGCCAGTTTCAGGACGACAATATTGTCGTCATGCCGAGTTTGAACAAGTTAAGTGCCAACTCAGCGCGACAACGATATTGTTGGTCGGCAAAAATGTTTGCAAACCGAGTCGTAGAGACATAAAAAATGGTGCGTATTATTTTTATTTTGCTTACTATTATTCTACGAAACAGTTTGTGTCATTATTTTACATTTAATAATTAGCTAATGGTTCAACAGATTTTAAACGTAATCACAATAGGTATATTGGCAGGCAAATTATTTATCTGCCTGCGAGTACTCTATCAATAGTATGCAGTTTCAATTGTCTGTCAAACAAACATCTGCTAACTTCACACTTTTAGAAACGGATTCGGTCTAGCTGACTACCCGTTCGGAGTTTGGATATTAACGACATAACAGTATTCATTTAGAAATCTACTGACATTATGATTGGCGGTTGAATGACAGTTAATATGACAGTTAAAACAGAACGAAAATTCTGTTACGTAAAAGTAATCACTAGAATACTTCATTGAGCATTTGAAGATTAACATTTGTAACGAATGAATCAGAACCCGAATCTTCAAGTAAAAGTGATTTAGAACAAAAAGTTTACATTTTCTAGCTCAGTTGTACGCTACATTCAAAACAATTTTTTTTTTTTTTTTTTTTTGAACATAAACGTCTTTACAACTTTTGGTATTTTGATGAGTACATTTATTGCATTTGAGTGATGTAGTGAAAAAGAAACTAAATAAAATTTCGGTTGATACTCGGCAAAAAAATTGTTAGAAAAATGACTTAAAGTTAAATTCATTTTTACCTAACTGTAAATGAAAGCAGTACTAAGATGACAATATTATATTAAATTCCAAACAGTTGGATAAAAATTTTTCATGGTAAAATTTCCTTAAAACGGAAAAAAATTACCCAACTATTTCAAAATTTTTGTTAGTAAGGTTGGCAATTTTTATGTCGAGATTTTGTTTTTGAAAATTTTATTCGTTTAATTTAATACGATAATCAATGTTTAATACTTTCATGTAATAATAATAATTTTTTTTTATGATTATCATTGTCTAAGTTAATATCTTTTTATAGTATTCTAATTTATGAGTTTGTGAAGATATAGATATATATTGATTTAATTGTTGACAAAACGCTTGAACATGATGATTATTGCAAAATATTTTCCGATAAATTACAATTTTTGTCGCTAAATTCTATAGAATACCTAAGCCCTACCTACCTTTTTACCCAACTGATCTACAAAATTATCGACTTTGAATAATTATAAAAAATTCTTACATACTTATTGACGTATATTATAGATAAATTAAATCACAAATTTTTATTGTTAAATTAATTTTATTTTTGACCCAACAAGTTTATGTTTTTCATATTTTTGTTAAGAAACAATATTTTTACAAATACCATTGAAAATTGATCATTACCATTTAAGTATCTCGCAGTTGGGTAAATAAGAATTCCCATTGAATAGTGATTATATCACTTTTTCTTGCCATGTAAACGACAGTATCTTTAACAAATTATCGGCGAAACATGATTATTAAAATCAGCCAGCAGAATTGAAACGTACAGCATGTAGAAGTTTTGAAGAATCCAGAGCTTGATAATAAATATGTTAACAAGAAAGTTATTTTTTTACCGGTGGAAGCGGAATTTTTAAGTTTAAAACTACTTTAATATAATATTTAAATTAAAATTAATATATTTTAATATTTCTTTTGTTCATTCAGTATTGCGCCTCTGGTGAACACCAGAGTATGGTCAGCAGTCAACCATGTCATTTTGTTATTAAAACTCAAATCTTATGGAATAATTGTTAATCTTTTTAAAGGTTCGTAAACCAGACATATTCGTCAGACAGAACACGATCCCCATCCTCTTTTACTCATAATTTTTATGAATGTACCATGTTTCTCTGTCTAGAATGTTTATTATTTTCGGATGTTCTAAAAATTTCCAAATATCGTAGATTTTGTCGATGTTGTTGCTAATCTCCGAAATAACTTCAACTCTTTACAAACTTGATGCGTAAACAATGACATTTATCAGAACCTTATAAATGTAAGTTTTGATGAGAAATTCAGTATTAATTTTTGTTACACATTTATTGTCAATAAGTCACTACCGCAGTTAAGTTACATTAAGAGAACAAGTAAAAACCTTAGATCAGATCAAGTTTTGTATTTTCTTTTTGTGAGACAAAATCTTATGTTTGCCAGTCATTTATATCAAAAGTATAAAAATAGTTCAAAATAAATATTTGAAAATTGTACCCCTTGCATAAACTTATCTGACTCTTTTTTTAAATAATTACAGCGAAATCTGGAATTTGAAATACTCCAACATGAAAATTTCTACGTTCAGTTTAAGATTTAAAATTCACATTTTGGCAAACACAACTTTAGTATTCTTTAACATAACTTTCGAATTGTGTAATATAGCAAATTAGAGTTTGATATTACAAAAGTGAATGATAGTGATAAAGTAAAACTTATCAAAGATGTATTTGAAATCGAAAAGTTTATTGAATTTTACGTATCTTATTTCACATTTGATTTGTGTAGAATGAACTTTTTGTCCGTATGGTGATAATAAAAAATGAATAACTAATAACTAAATATTGAAAAAAATAAAATATTTGAAAAATTTGAATATTAGAATTAATAAATCGAGAGATGTTCTTCGCCAAGCTGATGCTACTGCACTCTTTTTTCCAAGACGTATAAGTGAGAAGGTGGGTAATTCATTTAAAATATAAATCACTGGTTTTTTTCATGGATTTTTCGCTGAAACAACTATTCACATTGAACGATATTTCTGATATACGTAAGAATATACAAGAAAAACTAGAAGAAAAGCCAATTTTGAAAATTTTAATTTTTTTGGGCGTTTTAAAACTTAAATCAGATTGTTAGAAACTAGCTTCTCGTCATATGGTTTTGACCCTATTTCGTTGGTTGTGAAACCATTTATAAAATTTTGTTCAACAATTCAACATTTTTGTAAAATTAATAAAATTTTAAGGGATACATCCGATTGTTAAGAGAGTTAGACAAAAAAGGCATGACTATGAAATTACTAAAAAAAATTTTTATACTCATTCTACATACAAACGGCACATGAATTTATGAATCAATATTAATATAGTTCAATTCATCAACACTTTGACAATCCTTCATCGACAACTGTTTTCCAGAAAAAAATTCTCAAACAATTTATAATTCTGATGCCATAATTCGATTTTTCCTCCAGCTACATTTATATATCGTTGTATGATTATCATTGATTATTATTCACGTGATAATCATTAATCATGATACAAATAGAAAGTATGAATGAATAAAAATGATCTGACAAATAATGCAGAGTTTTCTCTTGTTAGCTGTGCTCGAATTTTGACATTTTAAACTTATGTATACCAGTCAGCGCTTTCATCATTTTCATTTCAGGTACTTGGTTATTCGTTGCTGAACGAACACCATATGTCCTCAGCAGGAGGCTCATAAGTAGTACCATTCAGAATACATAGTTCCAAAATGGCAGAAAGCGGATGGCAGTTAACTAATCTTAATTGATACGAAACTCTTCAAATTAATGACTAGCCTCAACAACCGAAAACTTTTTCTTTGCAAATACGCAAATTCTTTCTTCGGCTTTTGTTGCTTTTTTATAATTTACCCTGAAAACACCATAAACATTCTCTGTTGCTACCCTGCACTCTTAGAAAAGTTTACAAATCTATTAACTAACGACTGTAACCCCAAATAATATATAAGAACCGGACATTTCAATCAGTGACTTAATAACCAGGGTAGGTTTGCTTCAAGTCACTTCAAATATCTTAGTAGAGAGTGTACAATAACTCTTTGAAAATATATCCTATATTTATTAGAAAATTTTTGAAAACGTCAGCTCAGCCTCAATTCTTGATACAGTTGCTATTGCAAATCCTAAATAGGCATATCCGGTCTTTGTTACACGCTCTATATATATATATATAAAATTGTAAAATAGTGCATTGCAAGCCACTTTAAGTGAGAGACAGTTTTAAGGCAGTTAATTATGGAATAAATTTTTAATTCTCTTTTTAAGACTCCATCCACTTTTAACATATTTTACAATTTTTCAAATCAAATAGAATTATTATCTTAGGTGATAGATGATTTGTGAATTAATAATCAGGGTTTGAAATTTTTTTTTTCAATTTTTCACAAGTTTTTCATGTTCCACAAAAATTTGTTGAATGTTCAAAATTATCTAAAGGAGCCTTTCTTGGATGAAAATATATTCGCTAAAATATATTTGAATTTATTATTTATAAATTCATATAGTATAAATCATAATATAAAATTAATAATATAATAATAATAAAATTCATAATTTTTTATATTTGTATATAAAAAAAATGATTTCGTTAAATTTTTAAAATATATTTTTGTCTGTGAAAAGCTGCTGCTTTAATATTGACAATTAATTGAAAAAATTAAGAATTTTTAATGCAAGGCTAATATATTACATTTTTTTCTGTATATTTTCGAAACTTTTGATAAATTCGAAAAAGATCCCTTACTATTAAAATTAAAAATCTGTCGTCTATAAAATAGCCCAGAGATATGTGCAATCGATAGATCATGATCTTACAATTTAAAAATTATATTTATAAAAAACTGAACAAATTATTATTTTAAATTACAACAGCTACAATTTACGGATGTATCAACATTCAAATTATTACTTATTTGGTACATGAATAACACGCCTGCAATCGTGTGTAGCTAAAGGTGTAAGTATAAAGGTGGATGTGCTAACTTATTCAAGGACATGTGTGGCCTACTCAAAAGCTCCTTCCTTATCTGCTGGAAACGAAAATGCGTCATGCTTTTACAAAAAGACAAGAAGACGCCAGCCAACCCTCATTGGTTATGTTTCCAGTTTACATTTCTAGTTGGTTGGGAGAGGTTAAATCTTAGGATAGTTTCTGGAACAAATAGTTTTGTTCTGTGAATGTACGCTTTTTTATGTAGTGGTATAATTGTTAATAAAAGTGTTTCTCGAGTTTACGCGTTGTTCCACCGTGTCATAAACTACCCCAATGAACTAGCAAAATAACGTATAAAAAATCTTACCCAAATATAATTCCTGGAAATGTTAATAAAAATCGATTATATGCACATAGATTTATTTGTAGTTTCATGAAACGTTTCCGATTTAAAAATATATAATTTTCCAATATATTTATATATTCAAAATAACAACTTTCATATAAAAGGTTTGTATAATTTTCATACATATTCTAAAATTGTTATAACTTGTTATAAAATAAATATGTAGTTTATATTAAGTTTATGCTATAGTTTATATCATCACGGGTCAGAGATTGTCTGTGTCGATTAAAACTTGCAAATCTAAGTTTTTTATCTTTTGACAAAAATATCAATACAATTGTATAAATAATACTGCCTTGAAATATTCATTAGTCAATCAAATTTGTTATCAAGATAATGTTATGAAAAGATATTCAGCAAAATAATATTTTGTTATAATTCTATTGTGAGTGAAGTTCTGTTATAACTTAATGATGAGTGGAAAATTACTCAGAAATTGAGTTATATGTATGGTTTTGTAAAAAATGCTGTGATTGTGTTAAAAAAAGTAAGCATCATGAAAATAACAACAATTTTATTTCAACCTTATTAAAGACTTAATTTTGTCACGGTTTCTGTTTGTAATAAATATTATTACAACTATATTACCCTGCTTTGTGGAGACTGTAGAGTGTTAACATGTGTTTTTCAATTCGTTATTTCAGGTTGTAACCAATTCTATCAATAACATCATTATTAAAACATTTGTTCAAACTCCTTATTAAAAGGTTTTAATAAGTAATGAAAAAAAATTTTAAACAAAGCAGTGGATGAACGAGTTAATGAACGTCATATTATTTTGAAGACATGCCAAAATGAAGTGGGAGGCGGCCGTATAATGGAGATGTATAATGTATGCGAACGACTAAAGGTATCGAAAAGCTACCTATGCCGATTCTTAATGCGAAATTATGATAACAAAATAAAAACAAGCAATTTTCAAAATAAGAAATTTAAACATAAGAAGTGAGGGCAAGATTTTTGTTAATAGATGTTTTGAAAAATCATAAAGCTATCTGAGTGGAATTGAAAGGTCCAGAAAGCGAGACGGAAATCACTTCATTTGTCGATAGTTTTGGCAACGCCTTCTCAGTCATAAATCGGTATTGAACGAAAAGTCTCATCGCTAAACATGCGAAACACTATCTTGGCATTTTGAATGTCCGTTATATTTCCTTAGGAAATTCTACCTCCGAACCAATGGAGTGCATTTACAAAAGTTCGTGTTCTCAGATTCAATTTATTTTGCTGCGTTTTTCGTAAGTAACTTCACGAGAAACGGTGAATAGGCGGGACCGAAAAATGGTCGTGGTGTTTTGCGCTGCGAGGCGAGGCACAGGACCACAAAATATAGAAGCACGCCTGCATCGTAAACTATACTTTGCTGCGAGCATCTGCGAGTTCGGATATAATGGCAGATTGGAAAAGATGGACATTCGCGAATTTATAAGAATAATCTGCTTAAAATTATTGATGACTGCAGTACCAGTATTTTGTTCGAGCGGTACTATGTATCTATCCCAACTCGCAAATTTAACAAAACTGGAGCTCGAAAATGAGGAGATTAATTCCACGCCAATACTTTATGTAAGTATCTTCCAAATCAATGTGTACAACAAAGACGACAGTTCGTATTCACTCACAACAATAACAAGGACAGTCATTGCATTTGTATGTGCTACATAAAAAGTATACAAATTCAGCGACCTAACCTGAAAAATCTGAACCATTTCATAAAGTTAGCAGATTCGCATGCCACGTTACAAGAGTATCAGATTTGAAAAATAAATGACCAAACGCTGGAGTTGAAAAATTGACATTTCCGGTTGAGTAAAGCTCATTTTTTATTAGTATATACAATTCAACTTGGGAGCACGGTTGAAACTTTATTATGCGCGTCAACGCGTTCCACTACGAGACGTAAAAATTTGATTACCTATTATATTTTAATGCACGCGACATCTCCAGGGTAAAAACTTATATTCTGTCAAACATGTGCGAGGATGTTTGTTGCGCGACGGTGCTATTAAATCTCGGTGGAGAATAATTAAAAGCTTGAATCGGACGCGGAGCAAAGCGCAAAAAAGAAAATTGTCGTCATTTCGCAGCTCATCTCGTAATAACGTGCCTGTAAATTCTGTATCACACCCTGTTCCCGGGTGCCGGCGGCGTGTTTCGACATCGTCCATTGCAGAAGATACCGGAGCCGCCTCTGCGCACCTTGCCTCGCACGTTTTTCACAAGGCAAATTTGTCGAGATAATTCGAGTTTCGAATACAGCAAAATAAAACCTTCGCGGTTTTTCTGTTTTTCGCCACTACTGATATTACTCAATTTTTTTTGTTATTCAATATTATAATTGATAAATATTCCATTGTTCAACATCGCATACAATTAATTTTCAATTTATTATTTGCTATTGCAACTGAACCAAGGAATTGCTCACTCGTGAATAGTTTTCCGCCCACCCAAACCCAAAATACCTCTGAAATAAAATGAAATACATCCTGAAATACAAATGAAGTCCCAATAAAATTAAGTAAACAAAAATCTTCAGATTTCAAAGACTTCAGCCATTATTTGAAATCTCATGAAATACTTTGAAATGTTTGGAATACTTCTAAAATACTGTTAAAATTTGTTATCCGTGTCTCTTATTTATAAATACGTGTCAATTAACAGTTACAATTAACCAATACACGCGTTCTCTTTCATTCGTTAACGTAGTTGAGCAACACTTTCCAGATTAATTTGAGATGTAAATAAAACTCCTGATAAGTTATCGCATTTTTTACATGTGACTTTTCGAAAAGCGTCAATATGTTGACGCTTCGTTGAATAAGTCTAACAATTTAAGTGGTGATAGATTGATAGGAGTTCGAACAAATGAAGTGGTCAAAGAAACAAAGACTTCATTAGATTTCTGAAATCTCCTGAAGTTATTTCATGTATTTTAAAAAAACGACTACAAAATATGTTGACAAAATATGTTGATTTAAAAGGCTTCAATCAAAAGATTTCTAAAGTTTCAAATGAGGTCTTTTGCAGTCGCTTAATTTTTGAAATCCTCCGTCCACTTTTCAACTTGGTCAGTAATCTCTTGAGTAAACACTTATTGGTTGTTATTGATTTCGTTTATAAAACATACTTTTTTACCTTTTTACCTTAAAAGTCAATTATTAATTCAACGTGTCGGATTTAATATCTCTCTTTCAGCCAATCACAACTTCATCAATATAATTCATTAGAACGAGTCGAAAGCGCGCCTATGTTTTTCATATCGGTATTCTTACACATGCTAGATGATTTCCACGCTTGTCACACTGAGACGATTCACGAATCTTATCCGGCACGATGAGTTAAGTATTGTTCCGTCGATGGAACAGCAAAAAAAGGAGAGTGTTTGACGATTGAGATTAAAATAGAAAACTTATTTTAAATAAGTCCAAGTCAAATTTAGAACATCGTTTTCTCAACGTTTTAAATCGGGTAATATTATGTCAAAAATTGAAAAATTAAGAGTTCTATGTGACCAATCAGAAAATTCTATTCTTTTTAATTCGTTTTGTCACCTCTTTAGTCACACATGTATAATTCATTATATTTGTGCCCAAACTGTGTCCGATTAACAAATGGTTAACCCATATCAGGCATAGTTGTAATAGAACTGCTAACACCAAAGGTCAGCAAGGATCATTCTTGGTCAAGTCGCGATCCTGACTTGTGATCCTTCCGCGCCTTCCTCAACCTTCTAAACTTCTATCAAGTTTTAATCCCATGCTTGAACTTAATCAAATCTTCGTGTAGGCAGTACGGATCATTGTGACACAAAATTACAAAGTTAAAGTTTAAGTGTGTGTTTGTGTATTTCATTATTTTTGGGAGTTATTTGATTATTTTGTCATTCTTTAAATGACACATCAAAGAATATCTTATGAAATTTAATTCTATGCGTTGAGTCAATTATAACAACGGCTGGATAAGTAACATTATTACTAAAAATAATAAATTCTATTATTAGACAGTCTACATGACATCTTCAATACCTAGTGTTAAATGTATACATAAACAATTGCAGTTCATGTGTATTTTTAATATTTTAATTATGAATAAATATGATATTTTTAACCCTAGTGTGTTCGTAAAATTAGTATGTGTTTGTCTATTCAATGGTAATTGGAAAGACCTCCTTTTAAACTCTAAAAGACTTTTCAATCATTATGAGACCAAAAGAAACTATATGGTCAATGTGATTTTAAAATGAAAAACATCATTTTACAATAATTTATTGTAAATTTAGGTTATCATGGTACTTTAAAGTATTTACACTTTAAAATATATAGGTTGAAAGCCAATTAAAATAATAATTTTTACAGTATCATAACTTTTTTTTTGACTGGCATATTTATACACTCAATCATTTGATATAAACTTTGCTCTAAATAATTGTTAGTATATCAACAAATAAGATTCTTTACATGAGCAACCAATTTTTATACCGAAATCAATAAGTGTCACAATTACTCAAAAAGTCACACTGACCATTACTTCCCCTAAATTGAATTTGAAATTCAGTGAACATCCTGGTGTTTTTTATGCGCTTGGACTTTTTCACTAGACTTAGCTTTGCTCAAACTAGATTGTAAATATCAACCCCTTTATTCTATACACCGTAAATTACGATGTTGTGTACTAAATAGAATATTAAAATACATATTTAAATTATTTAACCTAAATTGGCAACTTCAACTTTTGAAGAAAAAGTAATAAACAAAAAGTTTCGTTTTATTATTTTTCGTATTTCACGATGAATATCAGTTGTTAAAAGTGTATTTGCGCATGGGTTTTGAAAAAATAAGTGTCTTATCGGTGTCTTATTATAAATCGTACAGACACTTAGAAAGTGTCATTTCTGTTGCAACGTTTTATTTTACGATATTATTTTCGTGTGTATATACATATATTTGACAAAAGGATCTTAAAACAAGACATTCGTTTTTGTAGTGCATCGTCTGAAAATAAAGTTACTTGTCAACCGCCGAACCTCACAGACCGTATAAAAACGCTTTTTGCCCTAATTTTCTAGAAACCGTTTATTACATGTGCAAATTTACTTCGTTTACTTTTGAGCGCGGTGAAAAATTTCATTTTCCCTTTATTTTTCTTTCACAAAAAAACCACTGCGTTGTAACCCTCAAAGTGCGTTATATAACATCACTCTTTGAAGTTGTTGATGATGTTAAAAAATGACGACGCCAGAAAAATATTTTTTCATGCTTCCTGAAGACGTCATTCTTCACTTCCATTGTAGTTTACTTCTGTTGCATCAATTGAAATTCAAATAAAACCCTTTAATGAGAATGACGCTTAGGTTTTTTGTCTAATTAAAACACTTTTAGTCTCTCTGCATTCATTCCTCGAAGAAGTTATTCGTGATGCTACATGCATTTGCTAAAAGTCTTGATATCCTGCAAACAATATTTTGTGCAGAAAGGTTAACAAACATCTCTTAACAGTTGAATATTATGTTGTCCTATCGGTTCGAAAGTTAGTGAATTTCCTCACTGAACTGGATATTCTATAGTGTCTAGCCGTATCGAACCTTCTGAACGAAATTAGATAGATTGCTCTTGTGTAACTCATACATATCATTGATTATACTTGTTTTCACAGATGGAGAGAAACAATCATCTATTTTTCAGTGATCGTGCACACTAAAATTAGAAGATACCTAGGACTCTTTAAAAATATCCATATCGATCGTATCTCGCGAAAGTTCTGAAATGCTCGACAGTCAAATCATTTTTCTGCAATAAAATCCATTTGTAATTCACCTGTTTGACATGAAAAAGTATTCGTCCGGCGAGTTTAAACAATGGCCGCGCACGTTTATTGTGACTAAGTGTCTTCAAAATATACGGCACTTGTAGAAAAAATATTTGAGCTGCCATAGAGACGCAGAATGTAAATGGGCTCTTGTGTGTGCAAAGCGACAATAAATTCATTAGTCGCGTTCTGTGCTTTATTTGGGTTAATGAATTCGCGTGAAGTCGTTGGCGCGGCAATCGCGGCGGGACGACCTGTGAACCTAGGCAAACTGGAAGATTAACGTAAAGTTGGGAGAGGAGGGCGATAAATCGTGGTGTCGGGGGCAGGGGAAAGTACCAACTAATTGGATTCACGTTGGCCTGCCGAAATTGCTGGTACGAAAACTGTACCGGCCGATCAGAGCGCCATCTCCAGGGTCCATCCAACTTTATGCTGCGGACTCGTCCGCTGGTGCGGCTGCCGATGAATTATCCCGCTTTGTATGAGTGCGAATATTAATATCCCTACTCTTGACTTAATTGCCTGAAATAGATTTTGAAAGGGCGCAAGAACGAAGATATTGAGTCTTGTGTTGCCAATGAAAGCCGTAAATATGTTTCACGTAACAAAGCATGACCATATTTCCAGAACCAGAAATAATTCATACAAATATATTTGTCATGAAATAAATTTTAACCAATTCATCGGAATTTATTATCATTGTAGAGCGCATGAATTTGTTTATAATTGAATTCTCGTTCATGGTAAAATTATTTTTCAGCTGAATTTATTACATTATTTTTCTGAATGCATGCATAATTTTGTTAAGATTTTTAGGATTGAATGATGTGCTTATAACAAGTTTGCAGTCATGTAAACCTTGCAAGATTTTTTTTTCTCATTTCGACAGTGAACAATTTTTGTACTTGACAGATTCAAAAGATAGATCGATCTATCATTAATCATGCATGCGATATTTTAATCATATGTTGCCGCAAGCAGGCAAAATGTCGGGACGAACGTAAGTGCATGAAAATGAAATTAAGAGATGCTTGATATAATGTATTCGAATAGTAGTGCAACGTTAAAATGTGCGCAGCGAAACGAAGGAGTTAAAACATGGGACGTTGGTGTATATACACACAGACGATTTTAGAACATGGACCACAACATTACCATAAAGTTCCGCCGGTGTGTGTGTGTGTGTGTGTATGCATAAGAATAATTTTTCTCCCCCAACAAGTAGTAAGGGCGTATCCGGGTCCGCGAGCAACGGTTACTTTTTCTCTAATTGTTCGTATGAACGGTACCGTGCATAAAATTGCAATAAACTTTACGTGTAAAATTATCCGGGATTTTGTTTGTGCCCGGCGCGCTAATGTCATTGCTGCGATTTCGCGTGCCTTACAAATGTTTCAAGCATTTATGCGCTCAGGTATAAGAAGAATGCGAACGCCCGCGCCGTCGTTATTTCCGTCTTGAATATGAATGCCTTCGCGCTTTGTTGCCCTTCCGGAAAACAGTTTGCCGCTGTCATTTGAAGGTTCTCGCTCATTTATATCGAAGTAAAATAAAGTATTCCCGAGGATGCTCTGTTTTTCATTAGCTCTTTCATTGTTTTGGCCGATGCAAATCTTAAAATGACAGAAACGTGGTGATCGTCGCATCAACAATTTATAATTAGCCATTACATCAATAAATATTCAAAATAACCGTTGTCATACACGCTGCACTCGATGGCATCAATAATGCAGCTTGGTCGATACAGAATAATATGTATTAATCCGGTTGAAAAAGTTATAAAGTTGCAGTCTTGAATATACCAACTGATTTTAAATGACGTTTAATAATTGAGAATTTGAAATTCAGTTTGAATTTCAACTCTGCGGGAAATTGATTGACATGCAAATGCGGGATCTCAGTTAAACAGGGACGAACTAAATGCGACACCATTAACAGACAAAACAGTAACTTCGTACGTCGAAATAATGAATTAACGGTTAGTGCAGACGAGGCGGTCATTCTGAGATTTTTACATCTATGTATATATTCATATACACAGCGTGATCATGTACACGATGATTAAAAAAATTAAGTAAATCAAGGGCGTTCAATTATATTAATAAGCATATTTTACGAAACAAAATTATAATATCTCTTCAAACCAATTTATTTTTGGTGGTACGAGGCAAAAGTTCGATTCCTTATTTATACATGTCATCAAAAAGTAAAACAACGACGGTTTCACGCCAATATGTCGTCGATAAACTATTTCGAAAATAAATTATTTTTACAACGTCAATAAGTCGTCGGTCAAAGTCGTTTGAAGGTATAAATTCGACGTGCGTCATTAGGTTGTCAATAAGCGTTTGAAAACGGTGTAGTGCCAACGCTAGGTGACGACATCAAGCAAATGTCGTAAATATACAGGGAGTATATTTGCATCATGTATATCAAAGAATGTAACAATGTGGACATTAAACTAACGTTGATCCAACGTTGGGAAGAAACGTGGAAACGACTTTAATCGATGTCAAACCAACCTAATTCCAACTGAATATTTTTACATGGGTAATTTTATTACCCGTAAAAAAAAATTTGTTACAAATATATTTAATATATAGAAAAAAATTAATATTTCCATCAACAATTGTGAACGAAAAATTTGAATTTTTTTTTAATCTGTTGAAAAACATTTACTTTGAGAACAAATAAATTTGTAATAATTTTGTAAACAATTTTTTTCCCAAAAATAGTTGAGTAAAATCAAATACGATAAATGAAAACAAAAATTTCTTCTTTTTGAATCAATATCTTCAAAAATAAAATTTCCATTGCATATGATTTGTTGCTTTTGCAGATTTTAACGATATCCATTTAGGAGAAATTGGAATCCTGCCTCATGCCAGAAGAAACAAAATTTTTTAAGAATTTATAACATAACTTTTGATTGACGCAAATAGAATTTATATACCAGAAAATTATTGTTTTTTAAAGAATTTACGTAATTTTTTCAACTATCATGTGCAGAATTACCTTGTGTAATATATATATATATATATATTGTCTCATTTGAATCGCTTTTTGTCTGATGTTTTTTACGCAAACTTCAATTGTAACAGAAGAAGTTATTGCTTGTAAGCATTGTGATTGCTCGGAAGTACTGGTTCCTGGAGTAAAAGGATTTAAAAAATGAGGTAACAGAACCGGACAAAAAAGCGAAGAATAAAATGTGTAGGAGACGCGGCATTATCATGAGGATGAAAAGCGGAAGCACGAGCGAAGGACTGATGATCTAACCAGTGCGCTAATCTTGGTTCACTCGACCCCTTAGGAAAAGTTGAAGTATATGCCCCTAATTACAAACGGTAAAACAGCGCATTTTCTGAGCGTGCAACCCGTACCGCGTCAGTCATTTTACTTCTCCCGACGGGGACATTAATCATACCGCGAAATAAATGCGCTTTGAGTTTCCGTTTTGAGCTATCTTTTCATCTCCCCGAGCCGAAGACATATTTTTCTTCACGTTCCCTCGACTATACCCTGCACACCCGCACTCATCAATCGACACGAATCCCAGCCCAATCTCAGCCGCTTAATGCTGATTACTCCGCAACTATTTAGATAGCATAACTTAACGAGATTTTTTTCTCTAGACTTTCGCTCAACATTCTGATATTTGCACTGGCGCTCGAGTGTTTTCGCGCTAATGAACATTATTCATACATCACGTTTCTCTTATCATTCTTCTTATTTCCACGATACAATAACACAAAAAAGGCTGACTATACCTCGACTCAAACTACTGATACTCCAAATCACATTCCGACTTAACAAAATTAATCGTGCAAAAATCGTGTTAAAAGAAAGTTTCGGTAGAATATAACGAGATGATGTCTGACCGAGGAGAAGGTTTATGAACAAGGCTGCACAATGAAAAAAAAGTTTATCATCTTCGGTACGTTGTTTTTTTACATTTTCCATCGGTGCGAACCTTATTTCGTTCATCGACAATATTGTCCATTCATTATTTGTTCTAATAAAGAGCACTTCACTCGTTAATAGCACAGAGCGCAGACCGACTACTGAAGGGTCATTTTTATTACCACCAGTTTGAATTCACGTCGCATGTTCGATTTCTCATTGCGTGGTTTATACTGCCGTACACTTGAAGTTAAACCGTCTCTTTTCCCTCAATTATATTTTCTTTTTTCAAACGAGTTGTATTATATAGGGTAGAAAAAAAAATTAGTTGCCAAAATCGAGCATTAACTAACGATGAGATAAACACAAAAAAAAGGATCGGCGAGAAGGGTCGTGAACGAAATCGCGAAATACGATGCATTCAGGTACATCGCACGTATTCAACTATATTCGGGGCTATGCCATTATTCGTGAGACTGGCATCACGCAGTCGATCTTGCGGAACATTTTAATGATGGCTTGCAATGTAGGTGCAGGGAGCTCGCTCGTCTTAACTAACAGTCGACGCGTGTTCGCCGAAGCAACTCTCGAACAACTGAACAACGCCAGCCATTAACCTTCCATTTATACACGTGTTTCTATCCTCTGACTGTCCTCCTTTTCCTCTTTCTCGATTTCTCTGCTCTTCGTATACGTTTCGCATCGCTCCATTGTCATATATTCAGTGTGTTGTTCATCTCAACCTCGTCATATATATATATATATATATATATATATATATAAATATATATGAATATATATATTTTATATATATGCGCACCAATTTTACAAGATCTTCCTCCGTACACTCTTCTTATCAGTAATGAAATGGATGGAAATGCTCCGGACTTGATTCACAATGCCTTCTTCAAATGTATTATACGAACTTTTTTTATTATTATTACTCGTTGAAAATACATTCGAGCTTGATCGAATCTGATCAGACCTCCAATATCGGTCTCATTAGTCGTCAACTGAAAATTCAATTAGAATCGTCATTTTTCGATTAAAGTTCACTCCCATTTTTCACTCGAAAAAGTCGGATGAAAATTTATAGCAGCGATCTCTAGAGGGTATCTTGATGTCTGTGCGATCGGTTTTTTTATTGCAAGAAAATTAGTGGGATTAGTTTTCGCCAAGTTGAGAGGATAAGTGCGTTCGATGCAAAGCGCGTCTCGGTGAAATGTTTTTAACACACGAGCCAAAATTTGAGAAACAAAAGTTATTCCACAATTGGACTTGGCAACTCGAAGTGAGAAGCAAAAATAAGAAGAAAGGAGCGGACATTTGTCACTACAACGCCTCCCGTTTATGCAAACATACAGCTCTGGTGATGTTTACTTCTTTGCAAACCTAATTTTCGTTCCTTCGAGAAGGATCGCGAATATTCTTCGGGGCATACCCAGCCGAAGGGGAAGTCCCGCCACTGCAATCTTTCCCACTCTTGCTTTCTCCCTTGAGGCGTAACAACCATTACTTATGATACAGTTTGTGATAGGGGAATGAAACTTAGAACGTTGTTTCGTATAAAACAAATGCCCTCGTTTCGAATAAAAGACGTTTCTTGATTCGAAGGAAATCACCTTAATAAGAAACACAAAGTGTGCCAGGAGTATGATAGGTTATTGTTTTTGAGGAAGCTCTTTAGCATAAACGCACTTTTGCCATTTAAAAGCGTTACATTTTCTGATTTGTTGCTAAAAATCTACAACTGTAATTCGTTCAACGATTATTCTTTTTTTTTTTCTTTTTCCTACCAATAAGAAATGTTGGATACGTGTAGCCCAAAGACAATTTCACTGGACTCTTTTATTTGAAACGTTGTTTGCACGAGACAAATACAAATACGATTCTGAGCTTGATTATGCGTGGAGAGGGATGTATTTGTGCCACGATGGGGGTGGGGAGAGAGGGGGAGATATATATTTCTCGCTGACAAAAAGTTGGCTTACTTTCGTCGTCGGTAAAAGGGTTGGCCTCGCGAAGATTGATGAGAAAACATTTAAGAGGTGTTTAAATTATGTACCTCAGCAATAGCTGTTTCGCTCGCTTCTTTTCCATGCTCATTGTCATAATGTCACAAGCAGGCCCCTCTCTCTCCCGGTAGCCAGCTTCTCCTCATTATAATCCATAAATCCGACAAAGTCGCGTTTGAACCACGGCTGCGTCCCGAGAATGTCTACAGCTGGCTGTTGTTCATATCTATTTTGTCTTTTGTCTCATGACTTTACTTTACTTATTGTATCCACCGAAAGCTCCATACAAATAGCGCAGTACACTTTTCTTTCATAATCATTGTGCGAATGATGCAAACAACAAAACCATCCTCGTGTAAAACGAGTGCATATCCGCGCGGATATGTTAATACTATATACTTTGCAGCGTCACGTAGAGGACGGATATATACGTTTTGCATGCTTCCTTAGTTCGTCTCCGTGATTTTTTGCCTACCGATACATACAAACGGAATATTTCATCCAGCTCCTACAAGCGACAAATAGATCCCTTCTGTTATACTTTCCAATGATAAATATTTATCATTGTTTTGAACATTCCTTTGTCTTTTGCATTATAATCCTCATCATCTCTTTTGCATTTTTATTTGCCTCTCATTTACATTAATATGAATTCGACTTTTTTGTTTAGTTTTAAATTATTTTGGTGTTCTTATACAGAAAGTTCTAAATTACTAAATAAAAAGTCTAACAAAAAATTGATTAAAAGTTTCTTTTTACATGGACTAATCCGACACCAGGTTTACTTCCTTTGTCGAGGTTAGGCTTTGCGATTAGATAGTGGGCAACACTTTGCCCGCGGAAAGTAAGATGAGCAACAAAGGAGCAAAATTCAAAGCTAGGTCTAGACTGCGGTTGCACGTTGAAATACATATTCGTGGATCTCCGGCCACTTGGACAGTTGGTTGAACTGCGCCAGTCGTCCAGTCTGAACTGAAGGCACAAAACGCCTCTCGAAGAACAAAGACAAGAAACAAAAGACATCGGAGGCCTCTGATAACTCGTTAGCCCACGACCATAGAAGATAACGTAACACTTCTGAAAACAACAGAACTCATTTCTTAAGAACTGTTTTTCTCATTGAGGTGTAAATTTCGTTTTCACCTAAAGTTACAAATATACAACTTGAAAGAATTAATTTTATATTCTTATAGAAAGTTGTAGTTCTCGGATGGCAAAAAAAAAAAAATTTGTTTTTAAACCTTTCGGATCGTTTTTACAACCGGCAGCATAACATGCAGCTTTTTTAAGGGAAATTAGAATTCGCTTCTCGATGCAAGCAAAAACTTTTTGTCAGTATTAGAAGTTTTAAGCAGCAGTGCGATGTTTCGTGCAAAAAAAAAGAAGAAAAAAATTGCCAACAGTTCGGATCGTCCCGGTTTTTTAATTAAAAGGAAATGATGTAGGAAAAACAGGTCAAAACACTTTGACTAGGAGACACGGACTGCCTCTTCGTTATCAACTTTGTCTTATTTCGCGCGAGCACTTTGATCAGCTGCGAGTCAATTACAAATTAAAAACTTGACTTGAAAGAGAGATTGCACACATGTGTTTGAAAGTCACTCTATCACATTTGCATTCATTCATGAGATATCTTTCGCTGAAAGCCCATGTTTGTAAGATAAGTGTGTACAAATATTTGCCCTTTGCTGTTTCAAATGCATAACAAATAGAAAAGTTTCGTTAAATTATCTGATTTCGTTTTAAGGAATATGCTGTATTGACAACGCGACATAATTACTTCGAAGGAATATTTTATTTGATAATAAAGTTGGCACTATCAAAGTTGGTCCGTTTGTCTGGAAACTCGCGAGCTTTAGTGATAAGTGTATTTCTACTGTTATCAAGATGGCTTGAACGTGCTAAATTTTTTGACATCTTTAAAATATATGAACGTGAACACGACTGTACTAAAGTTAAGATCAAAAGTTGCGGACAAAAAAAAAGAAATCAAGCAGATAAGAGTAAGACACTTGCGCGCACACGTACCTATATTCACTAATATTTGTTTTGCCATCAATAGATAACTTTTCCCTATCCACTCTCTATCTAACTTTCGTATTTTCCCTTGAAACTTCTTAATGCCAAGAGTAAGGCGGTGGTATGGGGCAACGGAGGATCGCAGAAAATAGTAAACTTACTTACTGTCCTTCTACTCGAATTGACGGTCAATGCAACGCTAACACGTGCAGCCGAGTACAAAAAAAAATTTTGAAAATAAATTTTCTAACAAACAATGAAGCAAAATTGAAATAAAACCAAATCTGTTTTTGTTATTCTAGTATTTTGAATTCGAATATCAAAAAGATACCTCAATTCCAACAATTTAATTAGACCCGTAGTACGCTCGTATTAAATTAGTACCATCTCAACTAATTTGCATATCATTATCATTAATCGAAAGCGTGCGGTTATACAAGATAAATTGAAAATTCATTTGGTTATTCGATAATTCGTTTAGCTGAATAATTTAATTCATTTTTGATCATCGAAATGAAATTTCGGCGTTTAAATTTAACTTAAATCACACTTCAATCGCGTTGATAAAATATCTCAGATTTTGATTGCTCGAAGTAGAATTCATCTTAACTATTAAAATTATTATGCAGTTGCAAATTATCCAAAGCGCATTTCATCATGACTGTCACTTATCATAATCGTATCATTCGGAATAAAACGAAATTTACAGATATGACTGAAATATTTCATCATTTTAAGTTCGTCCAATGTTATGTATAGCTGTAACTCGTCTTGTCATTATTTTAAATAATATTCGGATGTAGGTAACGTTGAGAATGATAGATTAGCTAAAAAATTGAGTGAAATCTTGTACGGTAAAAGGCGAGACTTATATTGAACGCACGTGCAAAATTGTATTATCCTTTTCGGCGTTGTTATTATTCAACGCAAGCAAAATGTTTCCGATCCACGGGCTTGGAAATGAGAGAGTTTCGCGCACGAACGCATCACAAGAGCGACTGGGCGAGTAGCACGGAGAGGATGTGCTATAAAATGGCCACGCGCTGGACTGTCATAGAGCTGCAGCAGTCGCATAGTACCCCTGAGCCTCTCATTAATATTCACGGAAGACGACTCCCGCTTTTTCGTTAAGTTGTGTTATACCAGAAAGAGATACGAGTCGACGCTTTTTTCCAGACTAAAAACATTCTTCACTTTTTATAAACTAATTATTGCGTTCAAAATTCTTTTATGCTAACAGTTGGTTTAACTTGCACTTTCAACCAACCTAGCTATGTACTATGAAATTCGAAAAGCCAGGTTGCCTCATACGTGATTTTACCACATTTTAAATTTTAAAATTTCATGTAATGCTTACGATAACGATTACGGTTTGATTCACTCTAGTGCTGGAACTTGGAATAGCCAAACAGTGCTTACCTGAAACAGTTAAACATTTTCAAATGAAAAATCAAATCTTGGGTTAAATTTTTTTTTGCTGCACAAAATTGTTATATCATATTATTCATAAGTTGAGAAACCTTCAAGAGAGTGAGTCAATTACGGTTGTACAACTTTTTAGGTCGAAGTAGAAAAAGTTATCGTTCATTTTGGGCTTTTTTAAATCTAAACAGTGATGTGTAGAGGTAAAGTTTTCGCCATTCTTGTCGATTCTGATCAAAAGTTTGTTAACCGATGCGCGGCACACAGACGAGACAAAATTCACCCGTCTCTTTAATATTGAAGGAATAGATAAGGTGTATCGCCATGAAGCATCGTCGCAGATATTGATTGCTCCTCTATACGTATACTGGCTTCATTCCCAACTTATAATATTACCGCACAAGAAAATCCTTTACTCTGGTGCAAACATAGTTCGCCTTCGCCAATTTCTCGAGCATTTTACTCCGAGATAAAATGTATCGCTCGTAGCTTTCTTGTCACGGCTATGCTTACGTATTTATAAGATAGAAGTAATTAAAAGTTTGCTTAAGAAATTTGAATCTTCGTTGAAACATTTTGAAACGTTGTTCCAACAACGTTGTAACGAATCACTGCTTACTTGCAAATCGTATTATTAAATTTGATAATTACAGTTGCATCATTTTTTTTTTTTTTTTTTTCATCTTTGTTTGTTTTTGATCTTTAATTTTCATTTCAGATGTCACTTTAATGCTCCTTGCATGAAATGGAGTTTCCATCTTGAATTCAGCAACGTGTGACCATCAGAGATAAGGCAAGAGATGTTACGTGGTGTATGTAACATCATTGGGGAGTTGGCTTTGGCACGCAATGCGTCAACCATCTTTCTTGACGAACGACCCGCCAACAGAATCCGTTGCTTGCCTGACCAACCAGCACATAGACTAATCAATCAGTGTGTCGAAATGCACTGGATTGTTCGCTACACTAATGCCATTTATAACCACCAGCGAGGAAATATCCAATGTATTGAATTTATAACGTGATTGATTATGATAAAATGTGTGAATATATTTTTTTACAGACTGCTTCGGAAAATGCAATTTTCGTCAATGCAAAATTTCGTCTCTTTTTCATTGACACACACTTGATGTGCATTTTTGTGAATTCGCCTTCATAGATTGAAGAGGTATTTTTTCCCCTCAGATTCTACCACGTTTCAAATTTTATTCACAAAAGACCTTTCTCAACAAGTACAAACTGATCAGACCGCAATGTGTCACGTTATTTTACATAATGATGACTCGTTGAATTTGAATATCGATCCCGAAGTCTTTTTCGACAGCGCGCGCTAATCAAAATTTAAAAAGTTCGAAACTTTAATCGTGAGATGCTTGAAACAGCAAAATGGTCGATAAAAGCGAACGGCTGACCGCACTATTCAATGGAGTTCAAATGATTCGGGTGCTAATTAAAGTCCATTGAAAAACAAATGCAAGTTGAGAAAATGAAAAAATAAAAGAAAACTTCGTCCCCCGTTAATTAATTGATATTCGATTGTCGTGATTCAAATATATCCGCAAGTTAAATTAAAAATGATCGAGGTTATTCTTACGCACTTAAGAAAGGCCAATACGCGCATTGCAAAAGAAATATCGAGCTTTGAACTCGCGACAGAGAGAATAACTCAACGCGTTACGGAGCAGCGTATTTTTCTTCGCTAACTGCTATTTCGTGTTTTATTCATCTCTTTTTTCCCGTATTTCATCCCGGTTCCCCTATACAAGGGGCTGGTCTGTCAGAGCGGTGCATTACCGTTGGTGGTATCCGGTTCTGCCGGAACTACGAGTCCCACGGAAACCTGCCGAATAAATAATCTTGAAGAATTGCTCCTGTAAGGAAAACTTACGCAAATATTACCACGATGTCAGGCAGTACACTTGCTTCGCAAAAAATCGCACAAGTTGACATAATTTGATTCCATGGCTTTGGAACCGACTTTCAATTGCGGTTCTGCAACTGGTAATCTTTTGCGAAGCTCAGCGACGTGTTTTCCCGGCCAAAGTGTGAAGCAAGGGCTAATTTTTCGACACCATCAACATTTATGATGAGAAATAATATAATTATTTGGCATCGAATTGATGTTGGAGCTTTTTGCGTTGAATTAAGGTCAAAATTCAAAATGACTCTGCTAATTTAAGAGTAAAAGGTATTCCAGTTGAAAATTTCACCCGGCAGCCAGTCGACTCATTTACATTCTGTCCACACTGGATAATGAAACCGGGAGAAAAACCGACGGCGTTCTAATGGGAATCAGCCAGCGAATAATAAAACTGCTTAGCATTCTTTACTACGAGGGGCTGAGGTGAAATAATTAAAAGGTAGTGAATATCGGAAATTATCAATGATTTCTCTCGTCGTCAGCCTGACGCTTGATCTCACGTGTTAACTAACATTTCATTTTTTTTTATCGACTAACTGCAGTACATGAATTGTAAAACGCACGTGCAATACTGTGGAAGAGAAAACTGTTGAAAAAAATCGAACCTACAGAGGAAAATTTTTTTTTGTAGTTATATGTTATATGTTTTACCAGTGCGTTTTATTAATGGCAGATTATACAGCAAGTCAGAAGCTCGATTTCCAGAGCACGTTGCGATTGTGGGATTGATCGAAGCAAAATATAAAGTCGAGTCTGTAGAATTTGATTGAAAAGTTCATTGACGTGAACGAGACTAGTTCAAATGTCTTAAGCCAGGTTGCTTCGGTAAACTGCTTCGTATATTTACCTTGAAGTAAAGAGAAAGATTGCGAGTCGTTTTGTAGCGAAATCATACACGCCCCGCTATAAGCGCATTTTTTGCGCCCGATTTACAACGAATCAGTGGTGTTTAAGTTTTACCTTGAACGATTTCTCAACAAACTAGATTTAGCGAATCAGATGCTTTCGCCGGTGGTAATAATTTCATTATACAATTTCTTCGACTCGATATTAAATTTGGAGCAATTACTATATTTGGAGAAATTACTATTCTACTAATACATCAAAAAATGAAACAATTTTCGTTCATTTGTTTGTGTGAGCATTATATTAAAACTAAGCAACAGAATTGAAATTGATTGACATAGAAATTGATTTTTGCGTCGTATAATTATATTCTACAAATAATTATTTTACATATTGTTAATTTGTTTAATGAATATGTCCCAATTACATCAATACAAAATTATTATATTACGTAATAAATCAATATGCATTAGACTATTTAAGCAAAAAAATGTGTTCAGTCGGGATACAGCCGATCCTCGACATTCACAGATGTAACATAGGCAGCATAAAAACCCTGGTGCAACGAACATACAGTTTGAAGTTTGAAAAAATTTAAGCTGAAACTCTGTTAAATGCAACTGAAAAACCAGTTATTTTATAACTAAATTTATAATAATCATAACTAATTAATCATTGTCATTTTGTGTTATTAATCAATCGATTGATTAAAGTCAACTGATTGAAATTGATATCATCAAAATGAAAAAAAAAAAACTAATTTTCTATACATATCTGCAATTGATATTTATTGAATAAATTCTGTTTTTACCATCTCTGAACTCATATCATTTTTAAGTAACTATATTTAGTTTCTCTGTTTTCTTCTATTTTAATTGATTTCGTTCAAAACTAGAGTGTCGTTCATTCATTTATATCACACGTTTATTAAACTTTCATTCAAATAAATAATCTTTTTTTAAACTCTTTAAATGTTGTATTACATTTTCATGAAAGTTTTGAATAACTATTTTCAGCATATTTTTAGACAAGTTTTCATATTACTTCTTACAGAAAAAACTGATGTTTTACTTTAAAACATTTTGCTTCCATTTTTACAATAAACTTGGGTTAAAACGTCAAAAAACGATTGAAACTAACTTAAAATCTTAACGAATCGTCATGATTTAGAATGGAACACCACTTGATTCATGGACTCGTGCATCTATTCGTCCATCCATTCATTATATTCTTCAAAACTTTATTTAAAAACAATCTAAATGAATTTGAAACACAAAGCTAAAAAGTTGAAGCAACCCGACTGGTAGATATAGCCGTGACAGGAAATCGGTTATCATCTTTGTAAGAATGGAGTGTTTCCGTAATGAAAAACTATTGATCATATGTCACAATTAATAGAAAAAAAAGTCAAACAGCATCGCTTGATTTGTTTTGTGAAAAAAGCGCATTGCTAAATCCGTCACGTTGTAATTTCCAATATCCAATTGATTTTAAATCTGGTACGTTTCCGCATCCGGGGAGAAATAACGTGCCCTTTTTCCAGATAGCTCGGTTAAGTTGAATCTTCAATTAAAACTTTTTCCCAGTCGGAAAATAGCGACCGCGCTACAGAGGTTGTTGCATGTCGAATGCGAAAGAAGGGTCACAAGGAGATATCGGCTGTGTTTTCTTACCAAAGTAAATGAAACTTTTGTAGCAAACCAACTAAGAAATTAATCCATCAAATTTCGTTATTATGTTCTCCTTTTGAATGCTCAAGCCGCCGTTTTCGCTACCGTCTTAAATTATGCAATACAAATTGTTTTCAATTACTTTTCAATTATTTCCACGATGCGATAAGTGAACTTGTTGATGCCAGGATAAATTTTATTTCAAACTTAGATTGGTTGGGAATATTTTTTGTGTGTATATTTGTTATCCTCCTTTTTTCAAGCACAAGCAAAAAAAATGTTTAACTTTTTGATGCGATGAAAAGAGTGATACTTTAGTAGTCGAACAAAAGGAACTAATGATGGAAAGCGTGTTGCTTCTTTTCATTGCAGTGACTTGTTCAGCCATTAGAATGTATTATGCATGCGAAATAACGCGGTTTCCTTAAAATCACCGATGCCGCACGGCCGTCGGATGAAGGAGTTTTGCGGTGACAACGTGGAAGTCTGCCAACCACTAGTAAATGGTCTTTTAGCGGCCGCCACTTCGTTTCAATGGAATATAAAATATTGAAGAAATTATGTCGCTTGATTCCGAAACCGGAAGAGAGGTTGCATGAATTACGCGAGCTGTCGTTAATGAATCCCTGTCACCCCTAGTCGACATACGATATTGCAGGAAAATGATTTCGCCAGAATAAGAACTGAAAAATATGACTTAATATGTTGGGCCACATTGTTACTAATTAAAGCAAAGTATTGTTCATAACAGTTAAGCTACTACATATATCGGGGTATATGGGGTAGGTTAACTGCACTTTGACACGGGAGTCGGAGTGCAGAGAGTCGCTTTTCGCTAAGTACCTATTGCAGGAAAGAGATTCTCTCCTTCTAAGCGAGCGTATATAGTTGCCTATTCGTTTCACTCTAAGCCCCAGCAGCCGTTTTCCAATCCTCTTGGGGCGGAAAATGATCCTCGATAACTAGAAGCTCTCAGAGGTTGGGACGATGCTTATATCGGTAAGCTCCGTTAAATCGTGACGTCGTCATGATAACTTGGTCCGAAATGTTGACATCGGTGCGATTCACTTAGGTATCAATGATGAACGGATACCCATAGACTCTTGTAAAAACGAGCTCTAACTCTGTCCGAATTATTTAGTCCGACAAAATGGTCGGACTAAATGATAAAACGGAAATTTAATACGTTGATGTTTATTACTATTTCATGCCAGCCGTGCGCAACGTTTTGTTCTCGCCTGGAATTATGCTTGGCGAGACATATCGCCGAGCAAATCTGAGATCGAATGCAGCTCACGTTCGCGCACTATACCTATTGCTTTTTCCACGCTTCTTATCCTTTTTACCCGGACACTTTGAGTGTTCGGGGAATTCGTTGATAATTTGATTCGACGCGTCGGGTCGTAATAGGTTTATGATGTTCTATCAATTTTACGTATAAATGAAGCCCAGAGGTTATCAATTTTGTTTGTTCGGGCATTTCAGGTTACAATCATTAAAAACAATATTGATTGCTCGGAAAACTTGACCGCGACAGAGAAACGTTGTTGACGAAATTCGTACTTGAACGATTTCAAGAAACAATTTGAACAAACTAGTTTACGCAGCGTAATTTATTTCAATGCGACCCTGATAACTCGACAATAAGTTGTTTAAAAGATGTAATCAAGTCAAGAGCTAAGAAAAGTTGTGGCCATGAAGGGAACATGAAGGACACCTTATTCGTATGATCGAAAGACGTCAGGCTACGAATTCGGGGGACTGAATTTGGCATAACAGCCCAGGAAGAGTGGGTAACCGGTAATTGTACGTTGGCAGGGATTCAATGTAAGAAAATAAGCGGTCCCTGTGATGTTGACACAAGAACCATGAGCCACTAGTAGACTGCCATCTACCTTTTGCTCCTCTGCCTGTGCCGTTTGGTAGAGGGCCAAGAAAGCTCTAAACTTGCTAGGCACTTTTCCCCGTCTTTAGCCTCGAGTCTAAACCAGATGGACTGCGATCAACTTCGAGCCTACTACTTTTGTCCACTTGATACTTTACCTACAGTTCTTATTCTTGTCGAGAGAGATTCATGAGCTGATTTTGGACCCGCACACCAAACACTTGTCTCAAGAGTGCCCTTCGCTGCTTGACACCTTTTTGAACGTCTCACTAGATACCACACCGATTTCTTTCTCATTTACACACACATCCGAATGTCAAGCATGCCTTCAGTTTCTGACCCATTTTCACGAATCCTAGTCCAAACTAATTCATTTCACTCAAACAGTTTTCCCTAATCATGTTCTCTGTTGCATGTTCTGTTTTTGAATGTTGAGTCTTTGGAGGCTCAGCTAACCGATAAAGTTTTAATTAGAGATGAGCTATCGGCTTCCAACCGTTCTATCAAAATAAAATAGCTGTGTAACAAGCACACACGCTGGAAAACCGTTTTATTACATTTTCTACGCTGTTTGACTTTATTCAGTTTACGTCAAACGCACCGTACCGAAACAATTCCATCAATGTTGGCAGAACCGAGCCGCTGTCTATTGGCTTTGTGTAACTAAGCAATAAATTTGTTTGGCAGATGCACGCTGAAAAAGTCAAAAGGCTATTTGTCCACATGGCTAGTTAGAATGCCAGCAGTATCAAGCAACGGAAAACTTCACAAGTTGAAATTGATAATTAATTTCAAGCTTTCCACTGTGGGTCTGAGAGAGGGACAACAAAAGAACATTTTTTTATATTTTCACGACGCTAACAATTAGGTTTCGAATCTCCTGTCAAACGTATTTAACCATTCAATAGGATTTATTTCGTTTGTACATAGATAATCATCAAATTATTGCACAAAGTATCGAATAAAAGTTTGACCAGATGCTAATGTATATTTGCTGTTTTCTGGTATTAAACCACGCTCAAATTCTCCCGAAGCCCTGAATTCCCTTCGGTATTCGCTATTTGAATATCTTATCTGCATTCGAAATCCAAGTTATCGTAAACTTCGTAAACCTTTTCGAATTCGATACGCTAGCTGAATTGTGCGGTCGAAATCTAAAGGATGATTTACCTATACGATTTATTAGATTGCTTAAGTGTCAGTTTGTTTTACTACCCTTTTTGTATATATTTTCAAATAGATTGAAATCAAATTTAATTTCTGACAAATTGTTCTGGGACTTATGATGCAGTCTCTGCAAATTTTCTTCATTTCTCATTCACTCATTCATTTATTTATTTGTATTTTTTTCACATTCGAGTTTCCTCGACCCTGGCAAGTTTGAGGACATAATAGTAAGACTCGTCGTAAAAGTTGAAAAAAGTTGTTCGAGACACGTTTCTTTGAAGTATATTCCACACACATATCTCAAGTATCACTTAATACACGACTACTGGTGCAATCGGCTAAAGGTAAATAAGGCAACAGCAGGACAAAAGACTGCGACTTGTACGAAGGATGGCCGGCCCCGGGCACTGTCTACGCCGTATCTTTCAAGTTGCTTAAGGGGTCGACATAAGTCGACTTGCTCTTCATAGAAAATAAATGCAGTATGTTCCTTAATGAAATTTGGATACATACGTTCAACGATCTCATTTTGGAATTTCAGATAATCTGATTAATCTTTTTTTTTTTTCATCGCGTTTGCGTTTGTGTAAAATTTTTTAACCATCTCTTGAGTTTCAATATATTCAGTAGCTTTCTCGAATGTCTTGAAAACGTGTGCACAAGAAGCATGGTTTTCGCTGTAGGCACTCAAACTCGGTTTATACAATGTTTCTCTTTATCTGCTACTCAATGTTGCGCTTCTCTATCCCTTTCACCCATAGACAAGACATATGTTGTCTCACTTATCTACCATTGGTTTTTTGTAATTTTACTTTACAATTTTTTTTCAATGTTATTGTACTTTCTAAGTCTAAGCTATATTTATGTCAATGTAAAAACAACGAAATTTATAAAAATATTATCGAATAGTTTAATTTTAAATATTTGATCCGTCATATTAGATCCGATAACAAAATGCGTGGGTCAAAGAGCTATTACAATATAATGCATCAGATCAAGCCTTTATTATTCAGGGTATTAAACAGATTCCGGGACGATTTCTATCTCAATCCATATCAAATCGTCCTGGAACTTTTTGTACATAGGATCCCAGTACATAAAATGTGCCAAATTAATTCTGCAAAGTACATTTACAAAAACAAACTGTAACAATTGCCTGCACATCAACGCATTAAGCAGCTTAGAATTTTTTTATACTTATACCATGATCTACAAAATGATACAAGTTAATTCGACCAATTCATCAAAATTACAAGGATAACAAGAAAAAAAAAGCATAAATATTTATTATGACTATTTTTAACAGTAGACCATAATCTGAAATGGAAAATTATAACGAATTATAGAAATTCGATTATTGTCAACGCAACATTTTGTTCTCAATTTCGACCAAATCGTATTATGAGTTTTTTTCGTGCTGTTTTTCTATCCGTGAACGTTTGTTAGTTATTAATTATTCTTGTTACGATTCTTAATTGATCGTAAGTTAGCAGTACACTGTTAATTCTTTTTGAGCTCAAGATAGAATGTAGTAGTATATAGGTAAATATTGAATAGACAGCACTTTGTTACGACTCTGGGAATAAACGCTTATTTCTCTATCTTGTTCGATAACATACTTTCATTACCATTAAAATTCAATTTCCAGAAGATTATATATTTTCCAACGTCCATTTCAATTTCTAATTCACACAATTGATGAATAACCAAACAAATGAGTAACTCACAATTTAACATCAAGAAAATCGTCGTCGCAGTGTTTCTTTTGTTCTCTGGTTTTACAACAGAATAAGTTTTAATTGAAAATAGTTTAAGCTTCTGAGTTTATTTCTCGACAGACTTCCCTACGCTGAAACTTGAATTAAATCAGTACATTTTCAAACTCAACAGCACCGCTTTAGTTAACATTCTCACATCACATATACTTCAAATGACAAAATCAAATTCATCACATATTCTTCATTTTTTAGTGTTCTTTTTCGTACTTCTTATAATGCATTTCTGAATTTTATCCACCGATTAAAAAGTCTCATATTTTGTACCCACCAATGTCAGTATTGTAAAATCTATAAAACAGGAGAGCTTACAAAGTTATTGTTTATAAAGTTATAAATAATTATTTCTGATCCAAAATTCTTTCACGTGAATATAAGATGGAAGTTTTCTTGCTGGCAGCTAAATATACAAAATGTGTATTGGTTCAAGTACATAAAGTCTATATTGCACTGTGAAACGGTATACGTAATTTAACGTCCGAGATGGTAAGTCTAGCTGCATAAAAGTAATATCGCAGAATAGCAACGTGAATCCAGATTCACCTCTGGATGCAGCTGAATAATGTTCCAAATGCGATACCAATAACAGCGGGTCGTGTCAGACGTCCTATCTGCAGGATTCACTCTGAAGAAAACTCGATAAAGTCCTGTTAATATAATCACGGTCCATATGGTTGATTAAGCTCAAGTTTGGCATCCCTTAGGGAATTGGCTTCATGAGGGTAAAAAGAAATTGACGAAGGAACGAAACGAAGTACATACACATGGAGCTTTTCTCGCAAGTGTCAGTGCAAGCAAGGGGGCGCGCCGAAGATATAGAAAAAGAAAAGACCAATAGCTAGAAGCTTCCAAGCTAGAATAAGGATCCACTTTGAACGTAGATTATTCGAAGCACGACAACCTTAAAGGATTTATAGGTCGTCCCGAATCAGCCTGGTATCAGTAGCAATCCACGAACCAAGTTCGGATTCTAATTCGTCTGTGTTTTATACATTGATAAATGTGTATCTCTGTTTCACTCAAAACAAAATTGATTTAAGAAAACTTATCACATATTATTTTTCCCCTTTAAATAATTATCAAATGATTCAGTTATAAAAGTAAAGGGAACATTTTTACTGCGAAAAAAAGCGGTCTGTTTTGTTTTGACACTTGGTAAATAAAAAACAAGATTGAAGTTTTGGTGCAAACCGCAACAGCTGCACTGTCTCTTACTTATCGAACCCGCAAGCGAAGATATTTGTCCATTTCACTCGACGAATCAATGCTCGTTTACAACTTCGCCACTGTCCGAAACGCCGCTTTTTTACACCGCGGATTCCCTTGCCCAACATCACCCTCTTCTGTCTTCAATCACAGTTGTTCTTTCATCTTTAGTCTTGACCATGTAGCCAGAAGCAATCTTTTCATCCAATGTTTTAGATCGTAAGTAGTCTGTAACAACTGCGTCATACAAGACTAGTTTCGAAGTTTTTTCCACTACGTTATGTTCTCTATTAGCAACATCTGTTCAAGCTTTTTCTTCGACAACCACAAATCGTGAAAGAAATCCAACAAGGACCACCACGTTTTCTGCTTAATTGTGCAGACATAGCATTAATTGCTATCGGGGGGGAAGGGAGTGGGCTCAAAAAACCATCATTACTTGAGATGTTTAGTTTTGGCACGGGTTTTGTGAATATTTGATGAGTATTTTTTGAACGATATGATATTAATTAATATTTCTTCTAAGTGAAATGAAGAGAACTTGATTCCACAGGCGCAAAAGAGTACGGATTAATTTTTGATGACACTAAGAACGCTGTGTTAGTAAAATTATAAAGAGGGGTCTTAAACTTTGAGTACCTAAGAGATGGTTTCTCCTCATAAAAAGCGTTGGTGGTTTTTTATTTTGTGAAAGCTCACAAGGCAGTTTCATTACTTGGCGGTGAAGGCCAACAAAAAGCGCACACCAAAGTCACGCTCAATCAGTCGCGAGTTGTTCAATAACAGTTGTAATCGAAGAGTTTTTGTGTTGGTTAGCTGCTTAAGTGCATGACAACGGACACCGCAAAGTGCAGAAGAACAATGAGCATGCATCAAATATCTGCAAAATATCATATTAAACTGAGTTGAGTAGTCGCGTTATCGGGCAAGCTCACGATTGCGAACTAGATGGTTGAATATTAGGGACGATATGGAGCGGGGTCTGGTTTGCTTCTTCCTGAAGAAGAAACCCAAGATAATGGACACTATTACCTTAACGAGACTGCAGTCTCTTAGGCAGTAATTGCTTCGAGATATCCAAAAGCCACGCTGGCTAGTGTTGCGTGCTCAGCAGACGGCGTTATTGCTGGTGAAGCTACTTGGTTATTTGGTGGCAGTTATTGTTATGGTTTTGCGGCATTAAGATGTACGCGCGACCAACTCATACGGGACCCTTATAACGCTGGCATAAACGCAACCGAGTTTCATTACCGTTCATAACACCAAGGCGACTCCTCTGAGTTGCGATAAATCGGCCGCGTTTTCTTATTAAACTGACGCCGCTCTGTGAGACACCGCTCGATGACTTAATCCCAAAGCCTTAGCAGGTTCGCTTTATGCCCGCGGTTTATTACGCGCCGTCCATTGTTGCAGCGCCCGACTTTTATTTAAAGTAACGGCCGATTTAGTTGTCGTGGATTTACAGCTGCGGCTGATTTAATGGAGCCCGGACACGGAGATAACGGGGAGCAACTTTTTGAAGTCGTAAATTTGACGTAAACAAGTAAAGCGAGCGCCCTAATCTAGCCCCGGGAATGAAGAGGAATAAAACAGAGGCTTTAAATCTCCGGACGTGAAATAAGACGGAGAGAGATGTAACGATCGAACGTATCAGAATCCGTGAGCGAAGCTGCCTGTAATCCGCAAGATTCACGTGGACATGAATAGACAGTTTGCAGGCGAAAAAAAACCCCTTAGCAATCCCTCCATGGCAGCTCCGCGGGTACTTCGCCCAGCCGAATACGACAGCAGCAGAGCCTAACCCGGCCGAGCTGCTGAGATGGTTTACGATTCGTTGCAACTTGCTGAAATTTAAGAGCGCATTTAAAACTGGTTTGGCGCGATGCCCTGCGCCTCTTCCCGGAGAGTCGCTAAGAGATACCGCCCGGCTCCGACACAAGTTTATCGCTGCCGACATTCTTGGAGAGCTTTGGATGGATTTTCCTCTTTGCCATTTTATTGGCCCCAGCCTTGCCGAGCTATCAACAATTATCCGCTGGCTGTCTCACTTTATTCCAATATCCAAAAGCGAAACCGTCCGCACCGCGATCGCGCCAACTCAATAACAATCCGATTCATTTCTTCTGATAATCACTACTCAAGAATTCTTCACCTTTCTCTCATACTTTTTGTTCCCTTATTCTTAATCGATGTACTATTCGATCAACTTTGCACCATCTGCAGATTACACAGAGATCATCCACATTTAATTAAAACAATTATCATGGTAATTGTTCACTTTGCCAAATAGTTTCAAGTCATTCTGAACAGAAATTTTAAGAAAAAAAAAAAAATGTTTTGAATATCAAGAACTCAGAAAAAAGCAAGTTTATAAACTGCTGAATCAGTTTCTAAAATGATTTGCTTTTTTTTTATAAATTCACCATCCAAATGATTTTCATCCGTATTTGTATGTGACGAACGAAAAGAAATTTGAAAATTTTGCCGACAACTGGGACTTCTATCGAGCATTGGAATGAATTCTTCAAATTTTTCAATATCACACTTCACTTTGTACGAGTTCTGAAAAGTCGTGAGCTAAAGCTATGCACCCTCTTACACCCGTCGCCCTGTATTCCTGACTCATTCCAATGCTGACTTGCACCCTTGCTATAGCGGCGGCCTCCCATCTTCACCCCGAATTGATTGGAGTACCAATCAATGCGGCATTCAGACGACCAAGCTGAAACTTTAGGAAATTAACTATTCACTCGCTGGAAATGGTTATTTGAAAGCCCGGAAATCAAGAGCTTCTAAATCGGCAGGGCAGACAGCGGGACAGTCCTCTGCTGGCCGGCTCACGAGAGATAAGACGAAGTTAAATTTTCAATTAAAGGTCACAAACGAAAAACCACGGTCGAATTCGATGGAGCTATTTGTCAGCGCGACACGCAAATGCGCCAATTACTTAGGCAAAATTCCTTCTTAGATGAAAATTTGCAATTTCGGCGGGACTCAAACAGAGCCCAGATTAATATAACGTTTGTGCTAGAGCGGGGCTTCTAAAACGGCTTACCAACAACTGCCTTGCGAACGCGCAATGCACATTGCTTAACTACACGCTACGGCTTGCAAGTAAAACTTCCGTTTGCGCATTAGTGCTAGTTAATCCTGAATATTACGGTGACACCAGCCAGGTTCGCGCATTTACGAGAACTGTGCACTTAGCTTTTCATCGCGATGTGTGACAATTAAGAAAATGTAATGAACAGTCGAGGGAACAGCTAATGTTTGAAAATTACGTTGCTCCATGCTTCGATGCATTAATTGAAACCTTTAGTCGGCGTGTCAAAGCTTACGATATGCGAGTGCTCGCCGTATAGGCGCTTGTTCTTATCAATCATAGGTGGGACGCATTGTCGTCGCACACGCTGACGTTGATTCTAGTCGTAACTCAATTAATTTCATGACAGTCGTCATTAGATTATGTACTCAGCGTCTACAATTTTTGTCACTCCACATTCTCTGCTCCTCATCCTCAAAGACCTCACAAAATTCAAATCAACATTTTGACGATGAGACGAGAAATAACTTATATTCCACATTCAGAATATCAAGTTGAGAATGAAATTGTAAAGATGCATCGACGAGTAGCCAGACTAATCGTAATCTTTTAGATCGCAGTCAATAGCCGGCAACGAAATTCCAACAACTGAAAGTATTTGCACGGTCTATTGCGTGGCTTTGCCGTTCACCAACGGGTGCATACACCCTCGCGCGAAGTCAAAAGCGCGACGTTATAATTCATTTGTCAATAAATTTCAAAGTATAACATCGATCACAATGTTCTATTTCGCTCATTGGTGTTTTTGCTAGCGGCATTCGATTCAATTCGAGGATGCGGTGAGTCGATATATCTCCCGAGGTGTCATGCGCCACCCGTAATGGATGGCGGCTCTACCCTTACTCTTACCCAAAAGCGAGGCCGTGCCAAGAACGTGCCCGTACCCAAACTCTCGCCCTCTCCCTCCCACTCCTCCCCTACCTCCTGATGATCCCGATCTTCGCTTTTCAGTCGCCCTCCTCTCTGCTCCCTTCCTCCTTCGTCACTTTCGAGACTCCCAAACCAGCAGCCGACTAGAGCTCGCTATCCCCGTCTCTCCTTGCTTTATTTTTCCTTTTATCCGTTCTCTTCATCCACTTACGCTATCTCTCTTTATCCTTTTTCTTACCTACCGCTTCTTCTCTTCTTTTTCGCGAGATATATTTTTGCCTGTATAAGTGCACAACTACACAGCTGACGTACACACCCTTTTTACAGTGCTAAAAAAAATGCGACATCTCGTAATAAAGATACAAATCCCGCCACGGAGGCTCTCTATATCAGCACGAACTGCTGATTACTATATAGCTGGATAGATATGCTTAACAATTTACTTACATAATTTGCAGTTAATCAATGATTCAACGTCATTTTTTTTCGAATCATTTTTTGTTCGTTCATTTTCTTTACGATACTTTTAGCATACCAACGGTCGTAGTGATCTGCACTTCACTTATATTTCCATCGCAATGCACTTGATGCCAGAAGTGAAATTAAAGTTATAAACCATAATATGCATTATTTAAACACATCAAGTATACAGTGTTTGGATTAACGTGGAAGTTGTTCACTTTATAAGTGGGCTGGTTTCTAGCAGTTGAAGATTGAGGAACTTATACCGTAAATTATTCTTTTCAGCAGTTAAGTGCAACTCTTTCAACGTAAAAATATTTTGAGAAAAAGCTCAAACGTTTCACAATGCATACAAATTATTCCTATTTAATTGAAGAAAAAAAAAACAATTACCGATGCAGTAACGGTTTTCACATTTTCATGAAAAAGGTTAGAGAATAATTCTAAAGATTGAGAGAAGATAGGATACAATAGAGAAATGTTTCTATTTTTCGCAAGAAAAATGGTCCATTGCAAAATTTCTGGTGAAACAAGAATGGGTTTATTGAAGCGCAATAGTCTCGGCGAAATAAGGAACGTTTTTGATCAGTGAGTATTTTCATTCTCGTTTGTTGCAACTACTTTAAGCTGCTCGTTATTATCTGGGAATCATGTATACCTTGGCCACCGTGGAGTTCAGTAATCGTGCCTTGGGTGATTGCAAGTAATTGCTAGTGCCCTGGTCCCTGGTCATAATTAGAAAGTGCTGCCATGCATGACGTCAATCGATCCACCACCGACATACTGCGATTAGTCAAATAGCCGTCGATAACTCTATCAATGGAAATTAGAGTATTGATTTCGCGGTTACACAGAATGAAACAAGATTTCGCAGAATATTCGTAAAAATGAACCATTGTTCTTTGGTCGTACCGTATTTATTAAGATTGTTGTTATCTAAGATTATAACTGTTACGTTTGATATGAAGATGAATGATTCTTATCCACGTATATACAGCAGTTATAGAGAATTAATATTCGAGGATTTATGTGTGATTGAAATGTGCTAAGCGTGATATGGTAGAGGTGAGTTTGGTTTCATCTGAAGAGTACAGAAGAGTGATATGTAGTAGGATCCAAAAGCATCTCATATCGCGTCGTAATATCGGCCGGATAAGCCGTACAGTAGACGGAGAACGCGCCACATGGCTTCGATTTTGCAATACAACTCTCGCTTTAGCGCGCTTCGCTCGGATGCAACAAGAGCCCATCGTGAGGGCACATTTTGTTTGTGCGATAAGGCATTGGATTTCAAGCAATCGATCTATTATGCCAAACTGTTTCAACTCAATTTAAGGTCTATTTTCGACCATCGAGTCTCACGAGAATTCGATCCATCTGAGCGAATGCTCGTAATGCGATTTAACGTCTCGAAACCAGCCAGCCTCCTTTTCGAGTGCCAATCTAACGTTCGCTTGTACTGCAATACTTGTTGACATTCACAGGCTGTCTTACAAATTTCACAAAAGCTTTGTAACGAATTTCACTAGAGTTTCATGACATTTTATTTGATACGAATTTTCTTGGGGACCTTTAACAAAAGTGCACATTCAAATAAATAGGTTTGTTTTCCAGATAAGGAAATGCACCAATTCGATTTCCCCTGAATTCTCGTCATTTGGCAATTTTTTATCTGCTCGTTTTACGACTCGGTTGATGTTAACATTTCTGCTGATAATTCAGTATTATCGTGATTCGAAGAGTTCTTACATTTTGTGATCATCTATTTCAATCAATGCGTAAATAACAATAATCGAAAGCAGTTAGAAAATGTGCGCTGGTTGGCTCGCGTTGGCAAATCGCGCTGATTTAACTCGGACGAAAGTGTCTTTGATTTTCGGCTAACGTTAACACGTGCACAGTGGTGGCAGTGGTAGCAACGGCATTTGATTGTTGCTCGGGCAAGTATGCAATTAATTTCTGTCTGCACCCGCCCCAAGGGAATGCAAATACAGGGAGATTTTGTCGGAATAATTCGGAAATGTCGTGGTATACCACGCGCGTTATGTCACTTTCCTCGCTCACTGTTATTTAAATAATCACTCTTTCGCCATGGCTATTTCCATGGCCAAGCCATTTCAGTCAAGAATAGAGTACCGACTGAATTTGTCATGATTTTGTTATTATTTTCATTACGCGTTTGACGATCCTTTCTGTGATGTTCTGTCCGCGCTTTAACGGATGCAAAATCAACCCAGCCATCCAAAATGGCATACATCACTAAAATCAGAGGGAAAAAATCGGTGAAAAAATGACCACTGTAGTCACACTTTCGGAGGGAAAAGGGAATTCCACCGTCGAAAATGTCCACGCTGATTGAGTTGTAAATTTTGCCATGATCTTTTTTCCCATGATCTGTCCACGAGATATCGTAATATCAATGTTCCATTCAAAACTCTGTAATCCTGAGGGATTTGTCGTACACATGTCCACTTTATGCAAACGGTTCTCAAATTGTTCAATAGCCACGAATCTATATGAGAAGATGAATGATACTCTCTCATATACATGCTGGAACGCGCTCGTACCAGCAGAAGGCGGATCATGTTCGTAAATTCTAATTGGTAATTAAGAGGCACCAAACAATCACTTACATCCTTGAGTTCACAGTTTTCAACCGGCCAAATTTAGGAAGCCTACATTTGGCAAATTTCTTTTCTTAATATGTTGCTGACACACTTTACTCACACATTTATTTTTAAATTTATAAATCTTAAAACGGTATAATCTTAGCGGTAATCAGAGGATAACATGATTGAACAGTTGTTCGTGCTAATAAGGACACCGTAGGACGTGTCCTCAAACATCATACCGTTACTTCTTTTAAGTTGGTGAATCCAAGATGTTATCAGATTAAGGAAGCTAATGGATTGCGGAAATTGCTACTTTTGATGCTTAAGCACAAGACAGACATCTACACGACGTGAGAAAATAGTTATTACAGCAATAATATGAAAGTTGTATTTCAATTTAAGGATAATCGCGTTATTATAGCAATGTTTTACATGCACCAGCAGTTGCATTACCATATCTTAGATATTATTAAACGTTATTGGACCAAATTTTAGTTCAGTTTTACCTCGTTCTATTATAATGATAATGTCAAAAATGTAGAATTACAATTCTAGATTACGACACATTAAGCCTGATTGTTGAACAAAAAGTAATAAACTTGAACCACGATGCAATGACGATGCTAATTGGAACATGACATTTCGTGATTCTAATAGACGCCAATGAATTAGAATGATAATTTACGCAGAGCATGCGCGTGTGCCTTATCCTTCGTTCATTTCTCCAGTCCAATGAACCACGGACAATTGCAGTTGTGAGAGCAGACCTAACGAATTCTCATTTCCATTTTCATTCGTTACACAGATTAGCAAAACGAAAAACGTACCCAACCTTTACGTTGGTCATAAAAAGATTCGCAATACGCTAAGTTCAACCCTTTGCCGTGTGCTGGCTTACATCATAAATTTAATTTTACCCTTCCGAGTCTCATCCTCTTAGTCCAAGCTCTCACCCCGTGTCGGTCTCGACATTTTTTACCTTAACCATCTGTTATCTTTTTTTCAGCAGAACCTCTTCTCATACAAACGCCACGACATCACAAAACGCAATATTTCTAAGCTACGTTCTTTGGTCTACCAATCTTCGCACAAGCAATAATAGCGCGCCATGCCTTCAGCTGTCCATACTCTCAGTTTTCCACTTATCTTTTTCTTTTTCACACTCCAGTCCACTATGCCCTCCACCCTACGCTTCCATCCCCTTCTTTATTCTCATAGTTGTAAATTAACCGCTTTTAGTTTTTTTCGTAACGTACTGTATTTCGTGGAAAAAAATCAGACATCATAAACATGCAAATATTTTGGCCACCGATAAGAATAACGCATGTTTTTATATGCCAGAATGTCTTACATTGTGTACTTTGCATTGGTTTGGGGTGTATTTTAACCTTAATTAAAGGTAGGCTAATAAATATACTAAGCAAACAACTTCGCGACAACCCAAGATAAGCCCCACTGGTCTGATCTATCGACTTTTGTTTCAAACCTTTTCACTCATACTGCTTTAATTACGAGGCAATAAAAAATTTAATCGCAATATTTTAATTCCTTTATTGGGTGCAATAGTTAGTTTTGCTTAGTATTCCGAGAACTGGCCATTCACGTGGTCACGGGATTACAACCTTATCACATCAAATGGGCACAGTATAGGTTTTTTTTGGTGTTGAAAAATCTCTGTTATGAAATCAGAATCGCTTTACGTTCATATTCTTTTCTTCATTTGACTCTATAAAACTCATTAATTTTGCTTTTCATATTTATTCATTTCTATTTCATTTGGTTAAACACGTAATTCATTTGAATTTACTACAACTGAAAAGAAACGTAATTTAATTTTGTCATCCATTAAATCATAAGCTCGCGTTATAAATTTCATTTTGATCTCTAAATTCAGTAAAGAACTAAGAAATGAAAATAGTTCTGAGAGTAAACTAAATTTGCATAACATATTAAGACACGTCACACTGCAGTCGCATATTAATTAATTTAAATAGAACGTGCACTTTGTATAGTTGGAAAAATTGAGTCGAGTCGAATAAAAGCGCAACTTATGTAACTTTGATAAATGCGTGAAACAAACTTCTTTTTTTTTGTTTACGAATTTTCGCACAAACGAGACCCATTCTCTTGAAAAGTTTGTGAAGCAAATTGAGAACGCGCGTGCTTCTTTGTGAGTAATAAAATCTGATTAGAACGAAAGCCAAACATGCAGACACATTCTAACATTGTGAAAATGAAATAAATAAACCAAATTACACGTTATGACGTTTTCAATTACCTGCTCTTATTTGGAAAAAAAAGTTATAATATTTTCTATATAACTTTACTTCGTTTCAATAATTTAATTACGCCAATAGCAACAAATCATACTTATTTTATTGCTACTAAAAGCACTCATTCAACTTGAACTCTCAAACTTGAAACGTTGTACTTGTACTGAAACTTGATATTTTACTTCAATCCTATAGCTCCCAATGCTTTCAAACCATATACCAGATTATGCTGCGCGAAAGCGTTAATCTTTAAAACCATTTTGTTCTTCGTCGTTTCTTCCTTTCCCCGAAACTGGACTTCCCAGAAACTTTACTTTGTTCTGGGTGACTGTAACCTAATAAGGCCACGATTTTTCACTGTCCCTCGGTTCTTGTGCGTATTTATTGCTGCTACTTTTTCCTGCAACAAGCATTCCCGAGCGATAATGTCCTAGCTGCGTTGCTGTTGCCAAGTGATAATACTAGCTAATATGTTGGCATGACTTGCGTTTTCGCGAGCTCTCTTGAACCGTACAATACCTCCAATTTATTTCCACAAAAATTAAATTGGTTTACTCTGGGCTTCTGCAGCTTTCCGTCCGGTTGCGTGAGCGACTTTTCAGAATCACTTTCGTCGTTGACACGTAATTAATGAGTCTGATTTGAAATTTAATTAAAATGAATGAGCCCGAGCAACCGAATTATGCGTTATGCCAACAACAAAAATGACAGCTCTTTTAAATGGCATTCGTTGTAATTTTTTAAACCTATTATTTTTCCGTTGTATTTTTTTTTTTTTTTTTTTTTTTTTTTTTGAACTTTCATCACAAAAAGTTATAAGTGGGTACATGAATTGACACCTCGTTAGCCAAACAATTCTAATTATTATGAAACAATGAAGTCCGGGGACAACGCATTCAGACAAAATCGCGACAGAAATTTGAAACGTCAATTTTTGCGCCTCTTAACATGGCACTGCTTTATTGCAACCTGTAATTGAAATTGAAATCGACGTGACAAAGTACAGTTTGTAATTATTCTTCTCGCTTGACAGATATCGGCGCACAACAGAAACTCTAATTTCAGCTACTTCAAGCCATGCAGCTGATGGGAGAGGGTGAGAGACCAGTGTGGAATAGCCAGGGAAGATAATTCAGCTGAGAGTCGGACAACAGGGAATAAATTCGTTAGCAAGCATGGGAATTAATTCGCTCCAGATACGTAACAGTAATGACACTAGGCCGATAGAAACTTGATGACCTAATGAAGTTATAACAATTGTGCAGTAAAACTTGAACGTTTAGACAATTTCTGTTTTTTAAATCATACTTTTATTGGGTTTTATCGACATACGCATTTTCACAAAATCACAACAAATTTGAAAGACTTGAAAAAAATAACAAAATAAATTATAACCGTCATACTATTCGTATAAGGAAATCATTTTATATTTATATTATAAATCATCATTTTATATTTATATTATAATAGTCTGACCATACGTTGATGTCACTACTTGATTGACGTAAGTGCGGACTAAAAAATAGTCAATAATTATTTACCGGACTTCAAAACAACAAATATATTATATTCTTTGTAATAAACTAATTTAATATTACCATAAAATAGACTGCACTTAATTTTCTGTCATATATTTTGTAAACATAAATCTAGATGAATACATTATTAATTGCGGCAACTAAAACAGCCAATGGGTGAATAAAATATAGGACAACCCATTTAACTGCACACATATTTCAAACAATTGTCGGTACAAACTTTTGAATTGGACGACAAGTTCGAAAGCGTACTTTAGATTAAATTTGTTATGATAATTCAGTGAATCGTGCAAGAGGAAGAAGGGATGTAAAAAAATTGGGAGTTAACTAAAAAATAAATGAGAAGCATTTTCAACGAAGGCTTGGAATCACTCATCCAATAGAATCACAAATAATATGAAAATTTCTTCACAAGTTCTGACAAAACAAAAGGTGGTATTCTGCGGGGGAGCAGCACAGTCACCGGGCTAATGGTGGTCGAGAATACAAATATTCTTAGAGGCTGTTGAAAACAATAGTACATCATCAGACTTGCAAAGCGAATTGTAGGTTTTACTTTCAAATCGAATCATTTTGCTCCTCTTTTTTTTCTCATAAAATCAAAAGCTTGAGCTCTAAACACACAGAATTGATAACTAACTAATGATTAGATTTGAATGTCTTTGACTTGGTAAATAATCAAAATCATACACTTGATCTAGAGTATATTGATTTGGTAAGCACACTCTGGTATTGAAGTCATCGGAGAGGACGAGAAATACAGAAATAGAGGAGAAATAACGCGATATGTATATTGTGATTGGGACGTTAATTTTAATCCGGAATATGAGTAGTTTGTGATAAAAGATAAGAGGTCGAAATGTTGATGATTTGTGCAGACGAAAAGTTCTCTAGACAGAATGAATAAATGAAAGCAAGCAGGACGTGAACGAATTGCCGAGGGATTGTTTTCACCGTCGACTAATAACAAATGAGAAACGACCCCCCGGGCGAACGGGCGGAAGAGAAAGTGTTGAACTCGTTAGTGCAGGTGGTGCAGTCGGTGTACTTTTACGTGGGAAAACAGATACGTCTGTGCCGGAAAAGCGGGGAATGATATTTTGCAAAAATCGGCGTTGACAAAGTGCGCAATGACGACTGCCACGTGGCGAGCGATATTTATTGTCGAGAGTAGATGGCAGATAACATCGACATGGTCGGTGCAGTCGGTGCCAAGCCAGTTATCCGGCGTCGACGTCAACGTAACAACCAAAACGTTTATAACAGCCACACATTACGGCCGCGCGCACTCCCTAGCAGTTTGTTTTATTACCACTATCCGTCTTCCAAGGCAGCGGGACGCGCGGAGGCGCCGATGATGCGCTTGCCAAATTCTTCTTCCGCTGGCGTCCCTGGCTCGCCATGCCGGAACAGCTCGTTAACCAGCGCGATCAGTTTCATCAAATCACGCGATGAAATACACGATTCAAGATAAATGCGCACATAGGCGCCGAGTGATTCCAAAGTGTCATTAACAAGCCCATTTCCACGCAATCGCGCCCCATTCAAGCACAATTTCACACCGTCCAACTTACTTTTTACGCGCCCCCGGTCAATTTTCACTCTAATTGTATTAGATTTATTATTTCCTACGTTTAACTCGTGATATACCGTCCGTGCGAACTTTTGCCAATTCTATGTCGACGAATCGAAATTAAAAACGTGACTGAAAAAAAATCTTATTTTCATCTTATATTATCAAAGCCTTCTTGCGACATCTGATGTAGTGCATCTCTACAGGGACCAATAACATCCGGCTAAATGATTGAGGGTTTTGTTGAAACCATACAGTATTCTTTTTTTTTTTTTTAATTCATTCATACATTTTCTTAAACAATTTCAGATTCTATTAGATCGAGAAAATAAACTTTGAAATAGAGTGCACAAAAATTATTACTTATATTAATCTTTTCGGAATTTTGTTTGTCGTAAAATGCGTGTGTTCCTATTTTAATAAAGAATTATGACAAAAGCTTTTTGGATAATTTTAATCATAGTTTCGAAATGAATTTTTTTTTTGCTGTGGTAAGAAGTTTCAAAAGTAGTATGCGATGAATTAAGCATTTTGTATTGAATGTACAGAACCAAACAAATTCTTACTAAAGACTATAAAACTAAAAAGTTGTAAAACTAAAAACCTGATTTCAAATCTAAATGAAATGTAAAGACTAATTACAACTAAGTTTCAGTAAATTATTCTCGTGCTGAAGATCAATTTTTTAACTTGGAATAAAAAAGTTGTCAGTTGTCACCCGCCCCGAAAGTGTCAGCTTTCATCCCGAAAATGCGGCACAAAAGAGCTACTTTCGGAAAGGAATAAATTTTGAGAAATGTGGGACGAAAGGACTGTTAACTGCAATGAAATTTGATTTTGGTTCCTTTTTTATGAAAGTACCTACTCTTCAACAAATTTTATTTTTCTGTATGTTTTTTTTATTTGTATGTTTATTCTCGTATTATAAACCAAATTATCGAAAAAAAAATTCTCTCGTTGGTGCCCTAAAATTTTGACGCCAAAACTTACTGCTTTGATCACTGATATATCAATTATATTCAAATATCTGCCGAATATTACTTTTATAATTATTATATTTATCATTCTATATTTTATAATTATTTAGTTCTAAGCGATATTATTTAATTGCTTAAAATTTAATTCGAATTGAGGAATAAGAGATAAGACTTATAATTTTATATACTGATCCAGAATACTGCCCTACAGTGAGATCAGTAGAATTTTTTCCGGATCGGATTCAAGGTCTTGTTGACACCAAAGTGATTCTCATAGGAAGAATCCTGAACCTCTCTCAGTATTTCAAAAATCTAGTTTTTTGGAAATACAAATTGCAAGAGAATGGCATCTAAACGAGGATTAACCAACTTCCTAAATAGAACACTTTCACGAAGAACTTAGGAATTCTACCGCGACCAATACACAGAAAAAATAAGTGTCTTATTAGTGTCTTAATATAAAACACTAGACACTTCGGAGGCATGTTTTATAGTTAAAACGTTTTATTTTAAGACACTTATTTTTGTAGTGTATTGGTCACTGGACTAATAGAGATGCAAAGACCAGCAGAGATGGACTGCCAAGAAGGCCTGATCTCTTCGTCCAGAGCTTGCAAGACAAGTCGCATTCCCTTGTACTGCAACTGACCATCCCGCCAGTCTCCTGAGGTCTCTATCCCGAGGAAATCATTTTAAAATCCCATTCTTGAAGCTGTTAAATCCATCTGAAAAGTCGCCCTTTCAAATCCTAAAACGACATTAACTACCGCAATGACGAATAATCTGTGCGAACCATAGACCTATTTAAACATTTCTCCATAGAGATGATGTCCTAAAGAACTTGACTGCTGAAACAAGTGGTAATAAGACTCTCCTGTTCACGCAGTATTTTTGTTGTCTTAGATAAAACATGGCTGTAAAAAGCAGCATCAATTCCGGTGATAATTTTTTTTATAAAATAGAACGTCTGATGCCATATTGTACAAGACATTCGAAATCTTGGCTTTGTCCGAATTTGTAGATATTATACTTTTCAAAAAACTTTACTTTTATAAACTATACTTTTATAAACTGAATCAATGTCCACGACAGGCAGTCAATGACAGAGCTTAAAATTCTTTCAATAAAATAACTAAAATGTTGAATCTTATAGAAAATCTTGATGCCGTGAAGAGAATTCATAATTTACATTAAATTAGTGATATAATAATAATTAGTGATAAAATAACAATATTTGTTTTACTTAAAAGATTCAGGATCACTGAAATGAAATTAAAATCTTCATCTTATATTTTCAACTCATGTTTTTGTTGCATTGACCGATATTCAGCAGCAATATAGATCTTTCTTTTTTGCAGTAAGCATTTCATACATAAAAATAGAAGTTTTAGCGATTTTCAGGTTGACAAATAGTTTATTAATATTCTAAAATGAGAAAAATATTGTTGAAATACAATCGCATTGATTTTTGCATTTGACATCATTTTCAATCTACAATTCATCTCCTTCGTTAATTTTCAGTATAAAATAGTGCCGTTTTTCAGACTTATTATAAAAAAAACTTCTGTACTAAGAGATGACGGTGTAATTGCAAAAAAAAAAAATGGAATTCGGATTTCCATTTATATGTAAAATCCCACAAAAGCAATCAACTCTTGATATCACTTGATTTTTGTAATATTATGTACCCTTAACATCAAATAAGGTCTAATATAAATGTAAAATTAAAGTACAGCAAATTTTATGCAGATATAAATTTGGATTGTATTCTCGATACACTTTTGTTCTTATCAAGTCGTCGTCGATTTCGAGATTAACAAGTAATTCTAATTATGAACGTGTATGACGTGTAAATGAAATCGTTTCTTATTCTTTTATAAACCATTTTTTTCATTGTAATGCAGCGCATAACACTTTCCACATTTTACTTATCCGGAATCATCAGTCAGAAAAATTACTCCCAAAAATATAAGAATTCCCAGTGAAATATGAGCTATTATATGGAAATTAAGGACTATAAGTTTAAAATCAATGTTTGATTCGTGTGAGGTTGAAGCACGAGCTGGCGATTCATAGACCAGGAAGACAACCGACGAAACAAATCCAGCTAAGTCATATACATACTAACCCATGGACAGAGGATATTAAACCTGAAATTCCCCCATGTAACTTTTAACATGACAGATACAAAACAAACAAATAAATACAAATAAACAGATATTCGTTTTAGTAAATCTGAACTTTTATCGTTTTGCTTTCATTTTTTCATTTCACGCATCATCTGAAATAAGGTTACAGAAATTTTCCACGCAGAATTTTTTTATGTGAGGGATCCAAAATGACTTTTGACATGTCAAGAGATGGGTTCAACGGCATGGTTCTAACAGTAGCAATATAAATAATATGTTATCAGTATGAAATATTCTGTGTGAAAAAATTAGAAAAATGTATTTGTTGTATGTCAGCCGTTTGTAAAAAAAAGGATGAAAATATCAAACTAAATTGTACGTCATTTTTTTATCACTTAATTATGAGTTATTTAACACCTTAAACTGATAGAACTGTTAGATAATCAAAGTCAATAACCCCCTCCCCTCTCCACCCCTTTAAAACAGAAAAAGAATTATATCATAATTTTAGTCTAATCAATAACTATTAAAGTCCATAAGAATTGAATTTTTGACCATTTTTAGAATTCCGTAAACGCAAAATTTTTTTTAGGGTGCTTAACCTAGCACCCCCACTTACCAAATATGTGTAAACAATAAAAAATAATTCTAAATTAATTTTAAACTTTTAATGACCGTCAAAATGCTTTGTAGTATACCCCACAAACCTCGCTCCATCTTAAAGAGGGGGAAGGAGTCACTGTTATAAGTCACCATTAATACACTTGTGGTATTGCTTTTTTTTTTTTTTGGTTTTTTGTTTTTTTTCGATCTATGATACATTAGATTTTTTTTTGCTTCAAGTAAACCACAACCACAAAGAACGAGAATCACAATAACAAAGAAATGCAAACAAAACTATCTTTCACAAATTAATATTTTCAATTTTTCGTCAACATAATTTCGTGGCGCATATAAATTAGAGTGATCTTTTATGAAATGATAATTGATAAATTTGAACATAGCAGAAAAGTTTGCTAGATAAATATACATAAACATAAACGTTTGGAAACTTATATTGTAACTTATTTACACCAGTCTGACGTGAAGACACCTGGTCTCACGCACTTTAGTGGTAAAATGATAAACATGAATCACACGATTTAATCTCGATATGAAAGGCAGTGTCGCGAACGTAACATTTTTATATTTTTAAGTGTGCATCGCATTGAAACAAATTTACTTAAGACAGATCCCACAACGTATTATTCAACCATAGTTAGATCTAGATGTTAATTAAACAATAAAACAAACAATAACGTGCCTAAAACAATTTTTCTAGGCTAATTTTTTTGTTAATCTAGAAAAAAAAAATTTGAATGGGTATCAAAAGTTTAAAAACTCACATAAAATTGCCCTTACTTTTTAAATTAGCCACCAGAGACTCTTCAGTGAACTCTTTAATAGGCTGAAATTATATATACATGAACATATTATTATATATATGAACCAAATTAAGCAAATTCAAAATTAAAAATATACGAAAGCAGCAAAAATTCATATAACTGAATAAAAATCTCACATGTTCGTGGGTTAGATTTAAACTCGTTATTTCCAACTTATCCTTAATTTTCATCAAAATCATGAACGCATGACAGTTACATTTTCAATTCCTAGAAAATACGAAAGAACAAGTTAATCAATCCAGGTTTCAATTCCTGAAAAAAATGGATTTGTAATAAAATTCATCTTACTCTCTATTAATGGAGCAATCTTTCTTGGTAGATTTTTTTTATTTCAGTATCCCTGATTCATCACCTTTTTCAGTTGACGATTTTGGTTTCAGCCTCTTCAATTTGGAATAGGATTCGATAGAAGATCCACATCGCGAGTAATCAAATTTGATTCGAGCGTACTCTGGCTTTCCAGGTTGGGAGAGCCAGAGAGAATTTTATTTTTACACTTGATTCACATGTAAAATTATTACCTGTACTTTCTCGGTATTTTCGAATCAATGACTTCACCTCCTCACCATCAGAAAAGGTTTGATGTAAGTGAAACATCTGTAAAAAAGAAAATACCATTCAAGAGAATGGTTGTAAATAATGAAAACATATACGTATATATTTTAAATTTTAATTGGTAATAACAACTATAATTAACAATTTAATCACCATTATAAATCAATTACACACAAAATTGATTCGAACTTTTTAACTGTGTATGAAACAATTTAACCTCCGAATGCAAATAAAAACGAAGTTTACTACCTCAATCATTTATGTTCAGATATTTTTGTTTTTGTTGATTTTAATATTTTATACAGTATCATTAACAGCATTTCAACTAACATATTTTTAGTTTGATTTTACTTACTTTGTTATCACCGATTAGAGTATTATCCAAACGAAAATTGTTTTAAAACCGAAAAACTGAAACTGAAATACAACAATGTTGCATTTCAACATTTCGCCCCTCTCTCTCTCGCGACTTTTGCCGAAACATAAACAGTACACTTGAAAGCTGAAACTGGAATGCTACAATGTTGCTACGCGCCCCTCTACTTCTCTCCCTCTTGTGACTTTTGCCGAAACATAAACAGTACGCTTGGCTTCGTTTTAAAAACAAAAACAAAGGCTTGTTTTAAAAGTTCTGAATAAAAATTGAGCATTACCATTTTTGAAATTGAGATTCGAAGAGTATTGTTTAACCATAAATAGTATAATGTACAACGAGACAACGTAATGATAATTCAGGCTCAATTATATTTCTCAGTCAGTGTAAGATATGTGGAAAACTATGATATGATGAAAACTATGCCTGAGGCCCACATTGTCTCAGATGCGCAGTAGTGTGTCTCAGATAGTTGAACTGTCTGAGAAAATTTTATTCTCTGAAAGAAAAAATACACTGAGACGGTAGAACTGTCTGAAGCAAACTAATGTAAGTCAGTCACCACATGTGTTTCCAGATATACCTAACAGTCGGAGAGAAATAACCGTTCCTCTCACATATGAAATGTCTTAGGCACAGTAGTATTTTTCAGATACTGCATATGTTTCAAGTTCCAATTCGTGAAAAAATTATTTTATCCCGATTAAAAATAGATTGCAGTATGTTTCTCAAGCAGTGTATGTGTCTCAAGTAGTCAAACATGATTACGTCCAAGACAGGTTTACACTCTGAAAAAAACAAAAGTTTATTAAATTTCAGATAAAGTAATATTTGACTGTTTCAGACATTCGAACCGTCTGAGAAAAGTTTATTCTCTGGAAAAAAAAATTCACTGAGATAATAGAACTGTATCAGACATACTAGTGTAAGCCAGTCACCAAATGTGTCTCCACATACACCGAACAGCCTGAGAGACATGATTCTGTCACAGACGTTGTTATTTTCTGACAGAGAACATTGGCTGAGACAGATGAACTATTTCAAGCAATGCAATAAACCTAACTGCTTGAAAGAGGTCATCGTGCAAAAAATAAATAAATAAATCAGGTAAACTAGATTGAAATAATAAATAAATATAGTTTTATGGTTACAGAAGAACGGTCTTAAGCATATTAATGTTCCTCAGATACTTCAAAATGCATTAGAGATATGCATGATATTATCAAGCAATCAAAGACTGATCATTATGATTATTATTATTATGATTATAATCGATCCCCATCCACTCCAAGAAAACTAGTATTTTGTCCAGGGATAGATCCTCATCACTCTCCAATCAGATTCTGCCAAACAGTTTCCATCTCGCGGCAGCCAGCACCGGACAGACACCCAGAACGTGGAAACCAGTCTCGTTTGTGCTGATAGTACCTCAGATCACAGTGACAAGAATGATTGTCAAAATGTTTATCATAAAAAACCCGTTCAAAAAATGTTGATCTCAGAGTATTTCAGATACAGTAATGTGCTTCAGAAAGTTATTAGGGTTATGACGTTGACTCTTTCCCCCTCTTTAAGGGAAAACCCTGTTTGAGGGGTACACTGCAAAACATTTTGACGGTCTTTAGTGGTTCAAAATTGATTTTAAACTATTTTGTTATTATTTACACATATTCAGTACGTGGGGGTACTAGGTTAAGCACTCAAAAAATAAATTTTGAGTTTTCAGGATTCCAAAATTGGTCTAAAATTCAAGTTTTACACAGAGAAAAAAGTTTAAGTTAAAATTACTAAAAGCGAGTAGTAAAAAAATGATTGTATATTGTAATGTTTGAAGAATGTATTTAACTAAACGAGCAATATGTTTTTCTTTTACCATTTAATTTCATTGAGTAAATTTCTCTTAATGATATAGTATATATAACTCATAAATATATAGTTAACTGTACGAATCAAAATAGCAATTACACTCTACTTACTTGTTTCTTTGATTCTGTATCCGTACACCTATTAAAAAAAATATTTTAATTGTTGAATTAATTTACTTTTAGTTCAAAGAAGACTTCAAGAACTGGTATCCAGATAAAGTGGAAGTCCTATTCAAGAATTGGCTACCTTTTAAGGAAAATGTTTTGAGATTAATTGATGGTGGTGAAGTCTGGTATGGTTTTTGTTTATTAGTCGTTTCTTTTCGTACCAATGAAAATATTACATTTGTATTTTTGTTACAGAGCGCAGCGATCTGACAGTCCTGAAAAGTTTAAGACCATTAACATGATGTATAAAGTCTGCTGCCACAGTTTTTATTAATAAAAATAACAATAACTGTTTTTCAAAATACTGAGAAGAGCGCGATTTTATAATAACGGGAGAATTCGTTGCACTATAAGACATCGTTTTTCGTTCAAGAATGTGAACGAACAATGATTTCTACGAATAACCTCCATTTGAAAACTAAAAATCATTGTTTATCAAGGTTTTATAATACTAGAATTTTCAAGGCGCGCTACCCGCGCCCATATCAATTCTGTTCCTATCAAACTGATTAAACTGTCAAAAAATAAAGCGATGACACATGAACTTAGGCAACGGTCCGATCCGCAGCCAACTTAATCCTCAACACAATTTTTTAACCGTGGAAAAGTTCAGTTTCATTATGTACTGGACATTACTTCTTCTGAGAAAAATCATCTAGAAATTGATAGAAACCGTATTGTTAAAAACCACTTTCTGACTTTTATTGAAAAATTGTATTCTAAATTAAAAATGCCACGCAAATATGTAACTGAAATTGTAAACAATATGACAGATATGTTGGAAAGCATTTCAACTAACATCCAACCTTCCAATCAACCAGATGTTCATTCGCAACTTAGTTCAGGCTTAAGTCAAAATCATAGTTCGTTTCCGTCAGATGGACTTGATTTATTAATCAAGCCACTGAAGACAAAATTTTCATCTGAATGTAGATGTTTGAAGTCATTTGGAGATAGCGGTTTTTATGTAAAAAGAAGAGATTACATCATTGGTGATAGGTTGACAAATGTAATATTGCGAGACAGAATCATTTAAGACAAAACTGCTGTAAGAACTCAATTCGAACCGATTCGAGAAGTGCTGAAACTTTTTTTCATGATGAAAGGAATTTATCGCGAAACTACGGAGTACATAGAATACCTCAAAATAGAAAAAGAACAAGATTTGATTTCCAATTTTCTTTCAATGAGAATTGTGGGATGAAAAATGAAAATTGTTTCCTGGAAAAACTATTCTTCCGTTATTCATTTACTTTGATTATTTTGGAATAAATAATCCTCTTGGAAGCCATGCTGGTGATAATAAATAAGGAGGCGTTTATTTTTACATTCCCTGCTTACCCCCTCAATTTCGAACTACTGCTGACAATATTTGGTTAACATTACTTTTCCATTCGTCTGACCAAAAATCTGTTCTTGATGGCAATGAAGCAATTTTTAGCGTCTTAGTAGAAGAATTGAATTTCTTTATGTCTGAAGGGATTGCACTGATTGTAGATAGAGTAACAGTACAACTTTATTTTGCAATGAATCTGCTGATAGATGACAATAAGGGATTGAATAGTGTGATGGGATTTATGGAAAGTTTTAGTGCTGACTACTATTGCAGACATTGTCATATATTGAAATAAGATGCTCAACAAAATATGCCTGTACTATCATCAATGATCAGGAATCGAAACAATTAAGAGAAAGACGGATGTTTAAATCCACAAAGTACAGGGGTCAAAGAAGCAGCTGTATGGAATAGCATTCAACATTTTCATGTTGTGAATAATTTTTTTGTTGATATCATGCATGACATTTTGGAGAGTTCTTGTATATATGATATGATATGATATATATGATAATCAACCCATTCTTTTTATCGACAGATTGAATGCAAGATTAGAATGATTCAACTATGCCATCAACGCTTTCAAGAATAAGCCTCTTGCACTGACGATGAACGACGTTAAAAATCGTAAACTTTGGGTGTCACCTACTGAAATGTTGACTCTAGTTTAGTTTTCCCAATAGTATGTCATGTCCACGACTTATATTTCATTTATTAATTAATAATTATTAAATTTTATCAATCTAAGGCGTTGTCTGCGTACACTTGACATGTACCCGTGTCAATGTCTTTACATTGTGCAATATCCTAAATACCGAATAAGTCACCGGCCCGCCGATCGGTCCGGTCATTAACTTTATTAATTTATTAAAAGTGCAACTATGTATTTTCGGGTTCCATGAACCGTGCCACCACCGCGAATTAGCTGACACCGCGTAGCAACCAATTAATATATAAACACCTATGTTACCCATAATCATCGCT
>JAQQRF010000037.1:0-144525 GCA_030523145.1 Trissolcus brochymenae | reverse complement strand
GCGCTTATGATATATATTTTCTGCGCTTTTGATATGTGAACAATCGGCGCTTTTGATTTACCCCCCAAAAACAATAATTAGCGCTTTTGATTGACAGCCGACAAACTTGCCTATTCCTCTTGTTATTTAGAAATGATCCGCTAACATAAACTCAAATTTCCATGACTCGGCTGCTTGTTAAATCTTTCAAAACATGAACAAAATGTCATACGATCAATCTGCTTTGACTTTTTTTCAAAATAAGTTAATAAATAAATAAACTGCAGCAAATAATTTTCCTTCGTACTTTTACAGACATAGTAAAAGTGCCGACGTAAAACGCAGGTGTAATTGGAAATTGTGCATGCAAAGAATTGCAGAATAAAAAAATAGAAAAATTAGATATGTGTACTTAAAGATTAAATCAAATGTTCTAGAAAAAAATTTTTGCTTTCCAAATCCGCGCTATCATTATAGGACATTGCGATAAAGATTCGATTTCACTTCGTACGTTTGGTTATAGCCTATTAGTTTTTTTATAGTTTGCAATAAATATTCGATTTCACTTTGTACATTTTGGCATTTATTTTTTTAGTTTGCAATTCCAAAAAATTGTCGCTTTTTTGTATCAATGATATTTTCAAGTAGTTTATTAACCCTTCATGACCTTACAAAACAAAAACTTCAATAAACTAATTCAAGTCAACGTTTCTGAACTGATCTTCTAAGCTACTTTAAAAACAAGCCCATTCAAATAAATAAACTACTCTTGGTGATACATGACTGCATAAATAAAATTTCACAGGCAATATTGAATCGTGCTACACTCTAGTTTTATCTCAACATCTGATTTTGTTTGTCAGATTAGATTATACCGAGAGAGCATATACTTATAGGCGTTTATACAACTCATCTTTATTCCCTGATCAACAAGAGTAGATTATTTATTTGAATGGGTTTGTTTTTAGAGTAACATAGTATATTAACAACAACTTAGAAACGTAGACTTGAATTAGTGCAATGAATGAATATGTGGATGCATTAATTTAAATAGTCAAAAAGGTTTGGTTCATGCCTCGGATGGTGCGAACATTTGCGAACTGTCACAAGGCCAGTAACAAGGCCACGTGCAATATGCGTTTGCGATCTGACAAAGAACTTGGCAATACCAATTCACTCTGTGCGACGCTTTTCGTGTGGCTGAACGAAATCTTCGACTTGAGCAGAATGAACTGGCAACGCAAGAACACTGAAGATGGAGGCCACATTAATAAAACATAAAGTGGATTTTGTAGATGTATCGATGTAGTGTTTATATTATCTTCTTTGATGTCGACATGTGAATTGGACAGATTTGTTATTCAGACTCCGTACATAAAAGTTCTGAAGTCTTGCTTCGCTCCGTTTGCGGGCAGGCCACAATGGACGTGGCCGGACGAGAAACGCACATCCACGTCTTGCCAGTCAATCCGCGGAAGGCGAGCTTTATCTCTAGTTACTCGCATGCTTGATCCAACGAAAATATTCAATGCTCTTTTTTTCTCTAAGTTACACAAGACGAACATACCAAAAGATGCATCTCAACAGTATAGTTTCCTAAACGTAACTCCAAAATCAACGACGAAATTTTACATACCCGACAGAGGCACTGTTCCTTGAGAAACACCACAAATAAGTTTGTTTGTTTGTTTGTTTGTTTTTTTTTTTTAATAAATTGACGTCAAGGAAGCCTAACACGTGTCAAATAAATCACGCAAAAGCGCGTTGCAAGCGATTTTTTTTCAATTTATCAAATGTTCATTCAAATCGGATACTTTCCAGGTATTGCAATGATGAAATGTCTTAGGGCATTGTTAGGAAACAATGCTCATATTTGTCAAGTAGCGGCTGCCTATGTAGATATTATAAATCAAATGACAAGTACGAACGATTCGTTTGTAATGAAGAATGTAACAATTTTTTTTCCTCCGAGAGAAAAAAAATACGCAGACCAAAGTACCGTTGCCTCTGTTGGCATTAAAGTCTGCAAAAACAGGATTTGCGTTTACGCATCAAGTGCGTAATAGTATGCAGGAATGCTGGGTAAGAGAGCAGGGACAGGGTGTAGATGCGCGGCTGCAGGGAGGTTGAAAATCAACTGCAAAGGGCCCTGTTGTCTCCCGCGCGAGTCGTCCAAGGACAAAACCTTTTCCTGGATTCTGAGTGACAACCACGCCGCGGACGTGGGTGGCGACGATGCGCGCACACATAACATCATGCAAATCTCTAATATCATGGTCTCTCTCGCTCTCTCTCTCTCTTTCTTTCTCTTGTCGTCATTCGAATTTCATTCGAACAACTTTATTTATACCTCAAAATTAATCGATGGCATTTGTTAACTTATTCAGACGAAATTTGTATTTTGAATACAAAGTTTTTTTTTTCGTCACTGATACTAATACTCCACTAATTGATGGAGAATCATTTTTATCGTCCAGAATTTATTTTCTAAAATCTTTCTAACTCTGATTTGCCAGCTGGTTATTTTTTTTATTTTTCTTTTATTTTTGTTCTCTTTTTTTCTAAACGAAAAGGGGAAAAATGCCTCATGTATAGAGTACGACAACTGAACGTGCACGAAGTGGTTTTGTTGAGTATTCGAAAATAAGCGCGTAATTGAAAACGCGACGAAAGTAGTAGGCAGAGACATTGAGAACTGCCAAGGATGATTAATTTTCGTTGGAAAGTGGCAGACCCTTGGAACTGCGTTGCGGCACCTCAACCCCTTGTACCCGCCAAGGGAAGCTGCTCTCTTTTCGATGGTGGAGTTTCTCGTTTCGCCCGTTCTTTGCTGGGTGTCATTTGTTATTACATCTTAGGAACTCGCGAATATTTGGAATTCCGAGTGACACCCACAGCTAACTGCGATAAGGACCCAGGCGCGCACAGCTCTTTTGTTTTCGACCTCTTGCAAATTTGTCTTTTCGAACATCTCTCGTATTATGTTTCAATTTCGCCACTTGCGATTCACTGAAAACAAAAAGCCAATTCAAATTACGTGCAATCAAAATAATCTTCTCCCTTGATTCGATTCAATTTCTCAAACACTGAAATTTAAATTCGTTAATTAAAATAAAATTCCAAAACTATGCCCTTTTACGTGGCATTTTAAAAAGTTACGTCTTTACGGAACGGGCAATTTCCAAGAAAAAGAAAGAGTTTGCTGTTATAATTTCTTTACTGTTGTACAACAGAGGACTACCAAATGTTTGACAACAGCCTTTTATGATGTACAATCCATTGATTGAACAAAGGTGAACGTTTCAACCGTCGTGACGACGGTTAACAAGGAATTGACTTCAATTAACGTCAAATTTCTCCAAATGGGTTTCCTATTGAAAGCGAACATTTCTTGAAATATATTTGGGTAACATTTTGTCTAATCGTTACAAGCTGATTTATGTGCCTTTTTGGAGAGCAGATTTGAGTAAGAACCTGTCGAAGTTTGTGCACCAAATACGACGGTCCAACTCTTTGACTGATTGGGGCACGACTGATTTATAGACGTTGAACCCTTTTGCTCGAAATTTGCGTGAAGGTCGTGCAAATATACGCATTCCGTGCCGGACGAAGCTGTGCCGCAGTGAAAAGACACAAATGTCATTTGTACCGACAAGTGAAGAAGGACAGTGCTATTAATTTTTCCTCATCCTAGAAAGAGTTGAAAAGGGTTCGTTACGGTCATTCACTTCACCAGGCACCATTGTTACGAGAAAATATACTGCATCGGTCCGAAAATTTGTGAACGTCAAACAATGAAATTAACATTTTACGGTTACACCTTTCTCGTCCAAATATTGTAACTTTCATCTGAGAGATCTAATTTTAAAAAAATAGCCTACAATTTTGATCTCAAAATTTGATTCATCCGATTGAATTATGTAAATAACTTCCAATTGGATTGACGAAGAAATTTAAAACAGTGAAAAATGATATTTTAGTTTTGTTGATACAAAGTTGGACCGTGAGTTTAAAACTGTGCGATTTTTTGAAAAACACAGCATCATACTTAGCGTCATAAATCAATTAAATTATAAATGCAGGAGTCGCGCGAGCAGAACGGCCACCTGTTGAGAACTAACCAAGAGGAGCAAGGATAAAGGGTGAAGTGGGGCAGTTATCTCGTAAATTCTGCGCGCCGCATCAGTACATTTAAAGACTGTAACACTTGTCCTCTGCGATTTGAATATTTCCGTATGCATTTGGGTGGTTGAAAACAACATTTCGTTCAAAATTTCACTTAATCTTATATTTCAAAAAAGTATCTTCAAAAAAAGAAAAATGCCCAACGATTCAATAAATGGTGCTGCACAGATTAATCATTAAATCAAATGTATGTCAAATTATTACTTCCTTAGAAAAAAAATCTGACGAATCAAAAGAAATTGAACAAAAAATAACATTTATCAATATCAATCAAACAATCGATCTTTGATTGTAAGTAGATTGACAAATGGAACACCAACAGGGTTGAACATTAGAATCATTTTTGAATGTTTCTCGTATCGTTTGATTCAAGTAACTTTATTTTAAAAAAAATCTATAGACATTCTTCAATAGCTTTAGTTTAATTTCTAATAACATCATTTTTTAAGCTGTTTTGACATTAAATTGGATATTTCTTTGAACCAATTTTTTAAAATAATGTGTTAATATTTTATTCTTTTTTACTCCTCAATTCTTCAAATTAAAAAATAAAATCAGTAAATATCATCAGTTATTGAAAAACAATTTTAGGTTTTTGTGTATCTCTAACAAAAAAAACTAAGTTACACTTGTGCATCAATTATAGGTTGTTTTAATTTAATATTAAATTTTTGGGATAAAATAAAAAATTACTTTGAAATTATTTAGAAATTGACTTAAAAATTGATTTACTATGAATGACATGTACCTACGAAATGCGTAAAATAGGATGGAAAAGGGAGAAGCGGAGTTTCGCTTTTTCAGTTTTTTCCCTTCTACCCCTGTTACGTCCAGGCCCGGCATCGCGGCCGTCAAGAGAGATTTATAGCAACTCGAATTCCTCGACTACTAGTCGGCTTTAGAGTTCAAGAGTAAAGGATAAGGCAGGGGAAGACGGCAGTGGGCCGCGACAGTATCGGGCGGTTTGCGTTCTCGTCACTCCAGAGTGACAGCCGCAAAACTCGCTTTTGCACACTCCGGCCTTCCGACGCTTTTCAACCGAACCATCGCGCACCACTCCATTCCTCAATTTTGTTTTCACGCCAAATACATGAATTTTACTGATTATTATACCGCGAGCTTCTACAGACAGTCGTTATTCCAAAACCCAAAATACCTTGAGAAAAAAAATTCGTACTTCAATACTTTCGCTGTTATGTCACATGCATGCCTCATTCGCTTCAACATCATTCATTCTCAACGTGAGCCTAATATTTGCGTCTCGATGTTTTCGCGCTTTTAAGATAACAATTTAGATCATTATTTGATTTGTGACTTATCGACCCAACTCTGACTTTTGGTCTAAAAATTTTTTTAACAAACAATTTGAAACGTAGACATTCGGTCAGATTCGAATAGACACCTTTATTGTGTGAAATTCAAGTAAACTCAACGTCGTCTTCAATGAAGTACAAATGTACTCTTTTGATATGGCTAACGTCAGTACACATCTTAGAATTCTCATCCCGGGGGAGGATACAGGTCAGACAAAAAGTTGGTTGGCGGGAAGTGATGCTCACGCGTTATGACATATCTGCTCTTATGGGCCACAATCATTTAAGCGCAATAACAGCCAATATCCTATCACATTTAATTTTTCATCAGACGAGCATTGCGACTTTTTTCATGATTGATCTTTGATAGACTATATAAAATCTCATATGTAAGAAAGTGAAAACACGAGTAAACATTAAGAAAAAAGTAATTCATCAAATTAATTTTGAAGAAAATAATAATTTGTTGAATATATATTAAAGTTAATCAATGCAGAAAATTTGGATTGAAAAATGACAGATTTTGGTTAGCATTATGAATTCTGATATCTTAGATTCTCATCATTTTTCATGGTGGTAACTTTCAGAATTGTCAACTTTCTTTTTGAAAAAAGGAAACTGTTTAAAAAAAAGTAATTTGAAATTGTGTAAAGAAGCACAAATTCAAAATATTCTTTCATCGTGCTTTTTCTATGAGAACTTAATGTTAACTATAAGTAAAATTTATTAGTCATACATTTATTTTGATTGTAATTCATTAATTCATAGTTTTTGTAAATTATTTCCATTCAACTTAGTATTATTAAATTAAATTTTAATAGAAATTTCTATATGAAAATTAAAAAAAAAACAAAGCATTTCTTTTAAAGTAAACAAAATAAGTGTAAATTACAATTTCGGATAATTTACTGTATTGAAATTTTGAAAATCTTATGTATCTTTTACTCAAACGATCACACAGTGATGATTCCTAACTACTGTCGGTCAGATAGGAATGCACATACTTTTGAAAACTTTGTCTTAAAAAAAATGTATTTTTATAACTACAATAAAAATTATTTATCACACTTTTTTTGTACCTGAATTTATATTTTACTATCCCTATTAGTTTTGAACAAGTCGCACAATTGATCAATGTTTGATATTATTTAATAATTGAAAAAATGGATCATAAAAGAATTCATAATGAAAATGTAATACATTAACATATTTTAAAAATTTCTATGAAAAATTCTTCTGCTTGATTGATTATAAAAAATTGTGTCCGATTTTGATGATTCAATGCTAACTCATATCATGATCTTGGTTTTTGCGATGTTTCTATAAAACGCATTGTTTGTCAATTTTATTGAAAAACTTTTATTTTTTTAATTTCTAAAATAGCACGTTACAACATATATAATGTGTATATAATAATTTCACGCAGTTGTGTTAAATACACAAACACCATGCGCTCATATACTCACATACTCGCGTACAGATACAACCACGCATGCATAAAAATGAAATATTAAAAAAGAAACAAAAAAATAAGAATACATATTTTAAAAAGTTGTCTCTCTCTAGTCTTTGAGTATATCTAGACATTTTAAGTTGATTACATTTAAAACAAAAAAAAGGATTACTTATGTACATGTTCTATGACGTTTCGTTTCATAGTACAGAGATGTCGCTTCATGTCACAAGAATAAAGCTGCTTTTTGATTCTCAAATGAATACAAAGTTGAAGTTTCTTTGTAAACATAAAAATCTATTTTAATCAAGCTTATCAATACATATTTAGGAATATATTGTTTCTTACGTTTCCTTTTAAATTGTTTTACACTCGCACGTGTAAAATATATATAAAATTATTTTAAAAAACATACAAGTGTGAAATTCGTATATTCATATAATTACTAAGTACTTACTTACAATTTTGAATTTATTCCTAAATTTTCATTATTAGTGTTGTACCAATTACTCTTACTTTATATATAGGATTCAAATTATCATGTTGATCGACAACCGCTCAAAACTCGACGGTAATTTTCATCTGATTATGCTTCGCATTTGCAAAATCAAAGATTGCAGTTCACAGTTCGCGTATAACATGATTCGTTTAGCGCAGAAAACGTTATTAAAATAAAAACATACCTCGACTCCTGTAAATTAAGTGAAACATATACAAAATGTAGTTGTGACATCGAACAATCGAGTCTAAAAGTTGATGAAAGCGTTGAAAACCGGACATTGGGAAATCAACATGAAAATGACGCGAGTCTTTTTCCAATAGCTCATGTTGCGTAGCGTTTAGTCCAAAGACGTGCTATGCGATCATGTTCATCTCTGTTTTGCAAATATTGCGTCGCTATACTGCCTACCAAAGGGTCAGCTGAAAAACAAATACTTTTTTACTTATTGAGTTCGATAATTTCATTTGAAAAAATTAATGCTATTAAAGTCCATTTTAAAAACGTTGTTTTTTTTTCTATATAATTACGCCAAGTAATGAAATCATACAGAATGTTGTGTTATAAGCTAAAACATTACATTTACTATTCATTATTGAAATATTAAGACTGATAAGACAAATTTTATATATTAATTTCAACGATTAATATTTTAGCTGCTAACTATATTAGTAATATTTTTTTTGGAACAGTAGCGAAACAGCTGATATATATGTCGAAACTATACTCGGCTTATCTACACTATGACCTAAGTCAATCAGAAATTAAAATGTATATTATCTCATAACTCATTGCTTGATTTAAAATTTTTAACAATTTTAAACTTAATAACTTGGATAAAATTTCAAATCTGTTATAACATAAAGTTTGCAAATTATTTATATTCTTTACAATATGAAATTATTTCCAGAATTGTTGGCTTTGAAAGCAGGAATTTAAGCAAATTGGAAGATCCTGGACCACCAAAATTCGTTCCAGTATTCCATTCATTAACCCTACTATCAATTTAGTTATCAGTTATTAGCAAAGATTTCTTGTAACAACTTGAAAATGAAACTTGTATCTCTCTTTTTTGTTTTTCATTATGAAAATGAACAATTAAAGATATTTTTTTTAAGAATAAAATAATTACAATAACTTAAATAACGAAGATATGTATTTTTGTTTACTATAACGTACCTGGATTGCAGTCTGTTAGAAGGGAGCAAATAGAAAGTAAGACTTTTGAGATTGTCAGGGCAGGTGACCAGTTATCTTTCAAAATGTCTAAACATATCACCCCTTGACTGTTTATATTGCAATGATATATGCGTGTCCGAAATGTTACCTAAAATAAAACAATATGTTGAAAATAATTCAATGAATTCATTCAATCCAAAATAACAGTTTTATCATTTAAGAGTATTTAACATACAATTTATAATCAAAATTGCAAGCTTGAGTTCTCACCTTTGGTGGCTTGAAAGGATATTCTGGAGAAAAGTGAATGTCGAGAAAAAATACTCCTCCTTCATAAACGGAGCCTGGGGGTCCAAGAATTGTTGATACCCATTCGTACAAATTGTCTCCTTTAGGCCCAGCACTGAAAGTAAAAATGTGTTATAATAAATTCACTTACAACTTGTCTGATTTGCCTGTACGATAGTAAATATAACTTTTTATTGAATTCTCTTGTTCTTATCCAAAACAACTAAACTAAAATAACGTATAATTAATTAAATATTTTATCGTACAATTAGTTGAATTCATCGTTTCATTAGTTAAGTTGAAACAATAGAATAATACTTTCAATTCCTTTTTTTTAAAATTAGTTGAACATGGACGATTAATTAGTCCAACACGGTTGAATGATGGTTCCTACACGTTGAATGGATCTGTTTGCGTTGGTAGAATTTTTGAAAATTATTTTTTTTAATATTAATACAATTTGAACAATTTCATCTACACATTGCGTAAATAAAATTATGTATTACAAAACTATGCCTACATGCATTAAAAAAGTAGTGTGTTTTGGTCTATTATGAACATAATTGAATTGCTCGGATCTTCTGTTAATTAACTGTTGCATGACAATATTTGACAGATTTTTAGTTCACATTATGGTCATACTTAATGAGATCATTGTTCAGCGGCTTTTAACTATTCAACAGTTAAAGTTAAACTTATATTAATTTGAATGTCATAGTTTTAATATTTCATAAAATGTACAAGGAAATAAATACAAACCTGCAGTTTGGTGGTGGATCCAATGTGATTTCAGCCAACTCTTTTTGTATCCTTAAAAACAAAATGTTAAGATAGAATCAAAAGTATTTTATAACTTGATCTAAGCTACATTTCTATCATACCTAAACGATTTATGCAGAATCTAATCATTATGTTTGTTTTTAAAATGATTTCAGTTGTTAGAAAGTAATATAAATTGAGATTTTTTTTATATCATTCATATACTAATAAATCAGTATCAATAACGGAAAAATCTTACAATAGTGTTGAATGGAAATATTTTACAAAGTTGTTATACTACCATACTTCCTGCCATGACACATGAGGCTAAAATATATCTTTATTAAAAAATCCTATTCATTCAACAATGCAACGTAAAATGATATAAGAACATAACAAAGATATCAATGTGACTATCACAATGTTCAATTCGTGTGAATATGAACCAGACATTTTTTTAGATAAAATTTTAAGGTAAAACAATCAAAGTATAATAAAGGATACGACACCTTTTTGCTGATGTGCCTAAGGCCTTAGACATTTTTGGGTTTGGTTTAGCTTCCTTGTTTTCTGGTTTATTGTCTGCTAGGGAAGACCCTCGCCCCCTCCCAGTTCCACTGGACCCTGCTCCCGATGACATTTTTCTGCAAAAATAAATGTAACAATTGAAATTATTATTGGTAACTTATAAAAGAAAACTCTTACAAATTTTGTCATTGTCCTTTGTAAACTAAAATGAAAATCAAAATAATTTTCATTCTCTCAAAAGTTGATTTAAACTTCTTAACAATGAAACAAGCGGATATTTTATCTAAAATTAATGCTGGTCTCGGAGAGATCCCAAAAATAATATTTGTTCATGAACGAAAAAAAAAAAACGTTTGAAAAAAATTCTTTGTCTGAAATAATTTTTGTTCGCATTAAACAAAGGCAGGCCAAGCTGATAAACAATGAAAACAATCTTTAATACAAGTTGATAAAAAAAAGGCCTGCAAACACTTGGTTGACTTGGTAATTACAACTGCCGGAGCCACCAGCAATTTATACAAATAACATCACATGACATAATTGTCGCGGATATAGGTTAACTCGGGCGATTATCATAATCAATATCATTGATATCAGATTAAAAGAAAAACCCAATAATATTGCAATTGTTGCAACTTACAATAAAAAAAGAGTTGTCCCCCTGGAAGAATAATCGAAACGGCGGAAATTTGTTCGTTAACGAAAACAAACCACTGCTGCATATATAAACAAAAAAGAACGAGCGTATTGGGAGAGAAACGAAAGAGCGAATAAGAAAAATGGAAAAGAAACCGAAAGAAGAATCAACGGTTGTGGGCACAAGTGACGAAGGCAGCAGCCAAGATGCTTGAGCAAACAAAAGGAGGCATCGATTGGGGGAGTCCGAAAATGCCCAGAGTCTCGTTAGCAGGAACGTAAATAAATTGTCACGTCGAGACAATAGGTGGGCCAACTTGTACAAAATAACCTAATCCGAAAATCGCGTCCGGTCGGTAGACGTCAAAACAAGCGAGATGAAACGGTGATGGTTGAGATGAAAGGGAACGCGAAAGTGCTGAGCGGCTGCTGGTCGCGAACAATGACACGCCGAAAATCGTGGAATTGTCAGGCCCGAGATGGAAAGGAAGGTGAAATTAAAAAATGCGAGGAACGCACATTGGTTTTGAATCGATAGAGTAGAGAGGGCCCGTGGGACTGCCGCGGGGGGTAACGCGATGTGAATGAGTTGGTGATAAGCGGGGTTACCTATGCGATGAGAGCGTCGCAAGTTGTTGCGGATTGGATGGGCGGAATAATGGTGGCTCATCCAACGTTGATCTTGGTCGGGACGACTCGGCGACTGGGCGACGACACTGGCGTAATCGTAAACGGGCTACTGCAATCTCGGATGTGGACGGTACGCGCGAATCAGCGAATCAGCGGCGCTGGCATCCGCGAGTCAAAACGCCTTGGCCGCGCGCGCTCTCCAACAGCGGAAACTCGGGCGCGCCGTATCTAGCACCAAACGGGGACGCGATTTTTTTGAATTGCCGCCACCCCGGTCGCCCCTAATCAAACGACGATTTTCGACACGGCGCCCGGCGCTAGGGGCACAATGTGCTTACAAATTTCTGGGGACCCTAACCTCCATGGATGCGCGCGACACACAGGTCACGTGGGAACCCGGCTTTATGTCTTCATCTCCTCTTTCTTTTCATGTTCTCATCTCTGCTGCGACACTCTCTCCTTCTATTCCCGCCAATTTTTTTCGTCCGATCAACAATTTTATCAACAATCATGATAGAATCATTTTAATAATTTTTATTTTTTTTAAACCTCTTTTCTTTTTATTTTTTAGATTTTTTTTAACTTAACATACATGTTTGATGTAAAATTGTTAAAAAAAAGGATTTTGAGATTTGTTTACTTTTTTTCTCTAATCATTATTTTTTTAACTTGTGTTAAAAACAATCCTTACATTTTAAACAGTTTTTTTTTCTATATAATTCTTAATAATACAATATCTATCAAATTGTGGTTATTATTTGTGGTTTATTATTTATAAGAATTTATATAACAATAGATGAACGACATAATAATTTAGTAATACAAATTCAAATTCAATTTATACATTTTATTATTTATTACTTATTATATTTACTTTTTCAAAATGTATTGTTTATATTTTTTTTTACTACTCACTTTCCAACTTCATTCAATGAAGTGAATTAATTTTATGACACAATGAGAAAAATATGAATTTCTCTCTCAAACTGAAATGAAAAATAAGTGTCCACTCTTGAACATTCTTCGTATTGCTAATGCGGTGATTGAAACATCGACTTTTCTACTGTCAATTTACTGTGCCACTCAAAGCCTTAATTTCCTAAAAATAAACATTCATTCTTGAAACTGTTTAATCATGATTGTTTTCTATTGTTTAATTTATGTATACCCTTTTACAAATTAAAAACCAAAAACAAAACAATTTATTTTACAATTTCTGTAGAGCAAAAAAAACATTTTTTGAATAGTTTTTTTTAGTTCAATAGTGATTAACAAGATCGAGGTTAATGAGAATTAATCATTGTATCATGGCTTAATAATAATGATAAAAAAAGTAAAAGCAATAAAAATAACGGATCGTGCGAACAATAGAGGTGAAACATAATTTATACTACTAGGGTACTTTGATCTTGAGAACTGGCAACACTGGATGCATAGCTAACGACCCCTTACCACTTTTAAGTTGACAAAAGTGGGAGGACGCTTGTCTGGCCCAATCTCGACTGCATCTCCGCGCTAGTGTAGAACTGAGTAGCGGAAGGCGGCGTGAACATTTTTTTTTTTCTTTTCCCTATTATTTCTTTTCTTTTACGTCTTGCGTTTAATTGTACATGTTGATTGTCGCGGCGTTTAAACGAATGCCTCTCCCAGTGTACGTGGACGGTTAATCGCGCGGCCGCGCGCTCTTTTTTTCCCATAGCCGTGATACATTAGTAGTCGAAAACTTATTCAGGCAGCCTTGAAAGTAAACAAAAATGGAGGAAGATGATAAGGAATCGCAAATTTGTCGACTCTGCGGCCAGCGGGGCAGCTTTTTCATCGACATCTTCGGCGAGGAGGGCGTCAAACGATTCCTCGGCGACAAAATCCACGACAAAATAAATATTCTGGTGAGTATGTCGTGTGCAGCCGTGTCACTTTGGCCTCACCGTTTATATGCATTTTACATTTTGCCAACCATGCCTTGGCAAACGCCGATTTTCACGACCTAAACCCCTCGGCTCATTAACATGCAAGCTGACTTTTGATCAACGGCGCGCACAATTAATTGCTCTGTGCATACGTAGGTTGTTGTATTCTAACCTCTAACTTAGCTTCTTCATTGTCTCAAACAGACATTTTTTTCATTTTTTCAATTTCTCTCTTGATCATCATTTCATTGAAAATCTCTTACTTATGGCATTTGATAGTGAGTGTATGAATTTTTTTATTCAAAGCGTGGGTTTTGGAATAATTTAAAAAACAGAGCAATTCAAGTTTTATATTAGTGAGATAATTACGGTGATTATTATCTTGAAGTGTGTCTGCTGCGTGGCTGTCGCTTGCCTGTTGCGCGCCTGTTGCATTTTTTGTACAATCATTTGAAGAACGTAATTTTTTTTTTGTGAACATCTTATGAATATTTTTAATTTGTTTCATAAAGACTTTAGATTTTTTTTTTTTTTTTTTTTTTTTTTTTTTTTTTTTTTTTTTTTTTTTTTTTTTTTTTTTTTTCAAGTTAAAAAGTTTTTGTGTATTTGTTTTGTTTATTTACGTTCTGCAGTACTTTTTCATATTTTCAATTATTTTTATTAACAGTCATGTTGTTTGTAGGTGATTCTATCTTGTTGAATTTAAAATAATGCCTTCAATATCTGTACATTTTTTTATTACCGATTTTTTGGTAAGAATATGTAACTAATTTAATCTTTTTTGTTTTTAAAAACAAATTTCTTTTGTAATCATTTCATCGTTGAATTGATATTTCTATTGAACTATCATTCAATTAATATATGGTTTATGTTTTGATTGTTCTTTTATATAATGATATTCTTTTGAATTTTACAGATAGATGAAAGTGATCCATTGCCTAAAGTTATATGCGTCCAATGTTTGGGTAAACTTGAATTCGTTTGTGATTTTCAAGAAGAATGTCTTCGAACTCAAGACCTATTACGTGATCGGTACAATCTACCACCTATATCAGACAATGTAAGTTTTCTTGGTCTTACTGAAATTGTTAATTTTAGCAAAAATAAAATAAAATAAATAATAAAATAATAATTTAATAATAATAAATAATAATTTAATAAAAATTGATTCAATCCTTTTCATCCCCAAAAGAGTTATAATAGAAGCTCAGCCGATGATATTTTCTGATATTTAATTTTAGCCCAAAAAATGTGAAATTAATATGAATGATTGTGCATAATTTTCAGGAATTGTGTAATTAAGTTTTAAAAATTTTAGGATTTAACAATCAAAATTCTAAAAAATGTTGTTTAATTATTATCAATGCATCTGTAAAAATACGTTAGGACGAAAAGATTTCGAAATTTTTATTAAAACAACTCAAATAAACAGTGCAACAAAAGATTGTCTAATTTTGAATTGTTTTCTTGATTTTAGCAGGACCAATCAACAAAAATCAATGACGTAACAATCGATGAATCATTCAAAGAAACGAGCGTGCCTGGAACATCATTAAGTGATACTAGTTTAAATTCTACTATCATAAACAACAATAACAACAATAATAATTTAGATAAAAATTTGAACGCAACTGAGGATCAAAATGGCGTGATAGACAAGTTAGCCGAACCTGAGCCAGAGCCGCGTGCCTCGCGCCAGTCCACGAAATCAGTACGCAGTCTTCGAAGTTCACAGTGCCTTACAAAAAATGCCCGAGAGAAAAAGCAGGCTCTGCTCTCGGAGAATGAAAAGGAGAATGTCCGCGAGGATCAAACGGCCCAAGCGACGGAAGGTTTGAACACGCGACTTCGACGAAGCAAGCAGGATAGTGTCGAGAACATCAAAACCCGATCGAACAAGTCGATAGCCAATCGACTTCGCAGCCAGCAAAACACAGAAGCTTCGGCAAAGGTGCAACAATTACAGCAGCAGCCACAGTCCCCGACTCAGCCGACTAAGATTCAGCCAACGTCTCAGAACATCATTCAGATCCCAACGTCTCTTTTGAACAAAGTTCTCAATGCTTTGATTAATTCTCCGAATATTGACGTCTCCGTGAAGGAGTCGCCAAATTCCGGGAGCGACGTGGAGGACATAAGCTTCACTGTGGAGCTATGCAAAAAACAAGAGGAAGGAAATGATTCTCCAATCACGGTGCAAGCAAAGGTTTTTCCTGACCAGGGCACTTGTTTGGTAGATAAAGAGATCGTCGAGTTGCTCAAGGATCAGGATAACGTGGAGATTGCAAGCATTGTAAACACGATAGTGACCATGTCGAAAGACACGGCGCGAAATAACAAGCCCAAGACCATCGAGGAAAAAGACATTGTCACACAGAATCCGGAGGACTTGTTTAAAATTGATGGTGAGGAAATTCATGTCGATGACAATGTCGAGCCTGTAGTTGTCAACAACCAAACCAGCTATGCCTGCAAACTCTGTCGCAAAGTTTATGAGCGTCGCGACAAGTGCACGGTCCACGTGAAGACTCATCTTGGCATTAAGCAGTTTACCTGCATCATTTGTCAGGCGCGCTTTGTCTGTAAATCTGACGTAATGAAACACATCCGGTGTTCGCACACCAATCCCCGTCCTGTCACTTGTCCCAAATGTCCCAAGCGCTTCCGTTCCAAGTTTGATCTCGCTGAGCACAACAACGTTCACAAGGGTATCAAGCCCTACCAATGCTCGGACTGCGACCAAAGCTACCACCACAAAGTGTCACTGCAGATGCACGTCAAGAGTCACCTGCCGCCGCAAAATCTTGCTTGCGAGTACTGTGGCAAGGTCTTTCCATTCCGAACGAGGCTGCTCAGCCACATTGGCAGCGTCCACATGAAGAACAAACGTAACTTCCGCTGTCGATTTTGTTACAATTTGTACTCAAGCCTGGCAGTGCTCAACGAGCACATCAAGACTCGTCACATGACTACCTACACCTGCGAGATCTGCAGCAAGACTTTTAAGGTCGCGTCCAAGTACAAGGCCCACGTCCTCCAGCACAGCAACCCCAAGCCCTACGCCTGCACCATTTGCAACAACAAATACGCATCGAAGGCTTTCCTCAATGAGCACGTGCTCAAGCACCAGGGACTGCGCAAACACGTCTGCCAAACTTGCGGCGCCAGTTTCGCTCAAGCCAGCCATCTCGCTGCGCACAGACACGTCCACGGAGAGAAGACCCATGTCTGTCCCGAGTGTGGCAAAAAGTTCAATCGCAGAGATAACATGAAGGTGCATAGGAAGAGACATTTCGGAGAAGCTGCTAAGAAAAAGACTGCAAACTCGAAGCAGAAGAACGCGGACATTGAGGAAACTAACGAAGAAAGCAATCAGAGTATGGAAGAAAAATAATGTGAGTTGCAATGTGTCGGCTTAGATTTTTTTTGCAAATTCAGGTTGATTTAGTTTGAATATATTTTTATGTGTTCTTTTGTTTGTTGCAGTTTTCATCTTTCACCTTGGAGTAGATTACTGATAGTCAGGTTCCTGTTCTACGCACTACGCTGAAAAAGGGAAATGACACTGCGTGACAAACGATTGTTCGCCTGATTAATGAAAAGTGAATTTATTTTTATACTCATTAAAAATATACACTAGAGAATTTTGTATTTTACTGTGTAGTAAAGTCAGATTCTCGCCTTGTGTATAGATTTGGCGCTAAATTAAGATCAACGACTCGGTATATATTTTCAAATCTTTATTTGTATTTTTATGAATTAAGAGTCGATTTATTTTTTAATTCGAAATATTTGTTTGACAAACATATGAAGATCAAATTTTGTGTCATCTCCCTATACAAACAAAAGTTGTTAAGTTACTCTTGGAGAAAAGTTGATCGAATTGAAACTTTTTTTATTTTTCTACTATTCGGTGTTTTCAATGAAATTACATAATTCCTTCGGTGTGTGGAATTCCAGTACTAATATTTTTGAGATTGCATCGAACACGAATTTTCAACTGATTTTATAAATTATCAAGTTTGAAAATAAATCTCTAGAGCCAACAATTTAACAAATTTTTTTGTTGGAACAAAGGAAAATTTTATTCTATTAAATTTGAAAGGATACTATGAATATCATATATAACACAAATATAATTCAAATATATTCGATTTTCCCAGTTTTTGTTTCCCAATTCTGGAAATGCTTCTTAGTTTTTTCTTAACAGTAACAATTTTTAAGAAATAAAAGTAAGAAGAAACTAAGACCAATCTAACTGAGTAAATCAAATGTAAACAAATGTTGCATTGGATATTATAAAGTTGATTTTACAATATTAGACTCACAAAATTACAAATTAAATTAGTAAAACTAATTTTAACACTGAATAATCAAAATTAATTAAAATAAAAATCAGAAATATTCGTTCAATATTAGTACTCAATTCTATACTGCTACTTGTAACAATTGATTTGAAATACAATACTCTAAACTCTAAAATTATTTGAATAAGAGTGCATTTAATTTAGAGCCTCTTTAAATGAATTTAGGAAAGCCTAATGAAAAGTGATAATTTGTTGATACAATCAAATTTTATTTTTTGATACAACGAAGTTAATTAATTTTTTTACAAAAAAAAATTAAACAAATTACACGATTCGGATTGAAATATGTATTTTCATAACAAATAAATGGCTCAATGTTATTAATCGTGTTCTTATGTAGAATAATTATAATGAGAAATTAAAGTGTTACAACTTTTTAAGTAGAATATATTTTTAGATAAAGAATGATATGTATAAGTAGTAGGTACATGAAGTATTGAATGTTTGGGTGATATTGTCACAAAATTGGAATTGAAAAAGCCTTTTGATACAGAATCTAATGAGAATTTACTGAAATTAAAATGAAACATTAAGCAATTTAATTTGGATGTATTTAAAAGCAACCAGTTGACTCATAATCCAATTTATGGCGTTGGCCACAAATATCTCCCTTGAACAATATTTACTTCCGTTTTTTCATAAGGATTTTTTTGACACGGATTAGTGATTATATTTACATAATGATACTTCAGTACATCAAATTCTTATATACTTTTTTACCCTATAGCCAAGTACTATTATAGTATGTAAGAGTTTGTTGTAATATGATATTAACTTTTTATACTTGTATGTAATAGATACAAACATAAAAGACAAATTCCTTTCTTTATTTCGATACAAAGCGTGAAAGTCTTCTCATAGGATTTATACTTATGATTATCAATTCTTTGAGAATTGAAATATTTTTCAAATGCAAAAAAAGCTATATCAAAAGTTGTATTTATAAATTTATAAGTCTATTTTATAATGTACCCCGTTATAAAAAATGACAAATTTATGGAAAAAAGGTGTAGCAATCTATGTTGCCTCTGTAATAATTTATATGTGAAGAAGGAATATTTTTATAGATAAAGCTCTTTTTATAAAAAAAATCTTTTGAAGTGTATTTGCCAATAAAAATTATGAAAGGAGTTCCAATGGTTTAACTTATTTATTAATCATTGTTTATTTCATAAAAACTGATCAGTTTATATTTTAACACGAAAATCTATTTCGATTGTTTGGACATTCAAATTTGAAAGATCTATGTGGATTTAAAAGAGACCTCTGCGAGACAACCGTAAAAGTGTTCAGGCGATTAGGTGTGCAAGTTGCCTGTCTGTATTCTGGCTTTACTCCCAGGTCGAAGCCTCAGGTTATAAGCAAAGTTTGATCGTTTGTAAATACGCGTAGGTATGTCAAGTTGTGGATATTGGCGACTTGACGTACAGAACAAAAAATAATCGACTCCGTGACATAACTGAACATAATTAAAATTACATCATGAGTGTTTTTTTAGTAATTTAGATAATTAATTTATTAATAACTTAGTCTCGATGTATAAATTTAAACTTGACGTTCAGTTACAATTTCACTTTTTTACGTAAGTCTTTTACAAATTATATCTATTCTAATCAGTATTTTAACGATTATCAACTTGCTTATATTTTTCTTATTTTCTGCATATGTATTATACGTTAATATGGATTGTTACGATACTATGTTCTCACTGACATCAAATCGTTTTTCTGATTATTTTGACATTCAGAATTCTAGTTTTTATGCAAATAATTTTTATTCTTCCAATAATTGATAGCAATCTCGTTGTTCAGTAATTTTATTTAAAATTTTTCAATATAGATCTTTAATGACCAGTATGAGAACGATCTGTGCAGTATCGTAATCATGAATAATTTAAATTAAATACCATCAAGGCGGTGACTATTTGAAAAAGAAAAAGAAATTCACTGCCGTTTAATGTGTAATATAAAACTTAAGCTTGCAGTTTTTTTGGTAAATTTGATACAAATTTTTGGTTTCAGATGATTCATACAGTAAGAATCTCAGATGGAAGTTTACAAGGTCATGACCATAAGGAAAATAATTCTCTTTTTTGGAGTATCAACAATTTTTATTTGTTTCCTGCTGATATATCTTATGCACGATGAATCTGTTTTTCCTGAAGGGAACAATGCGAAATTCTCAATTCGTGATGTAAGAACTTTAATTGTCTTTATTCCAACTTTACATTTCTACTGACAATAATAAATTCAATAGTAATACATTCATATCGATTGAAGAAATTTTGAATAACACATTGAAGTTTCTTTTTTATTTTTTGTTTTATAATTTTCACCTTTCATAATTCAGTGATTTCTATTTTTCAGAACCAATGGCTCCACTTTGAAAATCGATTAAAAAAGCTGGAGAGCGACTTTTTGAAACATCAAGAAGAAAAAATCCATCATCAAGAAACTAGTCAATTGAAAAGTGATCTCGTTCCTAACGAATATAAATACCGAAAGCACCCTAAAGATATTTCAATCGTTCGTTTGGAAAAACCAGCGCAATGCAACATAGATACAAACAGAACTCCCACCGTGGACATACAAATGTTGGACGTGTATCGGAAGGTGAATTTCGATAATCCTGATGGCGGTGTGTGGAAACAAGGATGGAACATAAAGTACGATGAGAAACAATGGCATCAAAATCGAAAACTCAAGGTGTTCGTTGTGCCACACTCGCACAACGATCCGGGATGGCTCAACACCTTCGAAAAGTACTACATCTATCATACGCAAAACATTCTCACTAATATGGCAAACAAGTTGTCAGAGGACAAAAGACGCAAATTCATCTGGGCTGAAGTTTCGTTCTTCCAAATGTGGTTTGTAAATATATTTATGATGATATCTAATTACTAATAATTCAACAATTCTATTTTTTTAAATTATTTTTATAATTCAGGTGGGACGATCAATTGCAATCCGTTCAGGACACGGTGAAGCAACTAATACACGATGGGCAGTTGGAAATAGTAGCAGGTGGCTGGGTGATGCCAGACGAATCAGTATCCCACTGGATGGCCCAACTTACTCAGCTCACCGAAGGTCACCAGTGGTTGAAACAGAATCTTGATTATACTCCTTCGAACGGGTGGGCTATCGATCCATTTGGTTTGTCTCCGACTATGCCTTACCTGTTGAAAGGTTCGGGGTTGAAACACCTCGTGATACAAAGGACTCATTATGTCGTGAAAAAGTACTTAGCCAGGGAAAGGAACTTAGAGTTTCGATGGCGCCAGTTGTGGGACAACGCGGGCACTAGTGAGCTTTTCACTCACATGATGCCGTTTTACAGTTATGACGTTCCCCACACTTGTGGTCCAGACCCCAAGGTCTGTTGCCAATTCGACTTCTTCCGTCTTCCAGGATTTGGACTGACGTGTCCCTGGAAAGTTTCACCACGAAATATCACCAACAGCAACATAGCTGATCGTGCGATGCTCCTGCTGGATCAGTACCGTAAAAAAGCCCAGTTGTACAAGACGAATGTCCTTTTAGTTCCATTGGGCGATGACTTTCGTTACGCCCAAGTTTCTGAATGGAACGCACAGTATGGCAATTATCAGAAGTTATTCGATTATCTGAACAGTAACCGACATTTGAACGTTCACGCGCAGTTCGGAACGCTGCAAGATTATTTCGCAGCTCTGGAGGCTTCAAACGATCTCAGCCATTTTCCTTCGTTGTCTGGAGACTTTTTCACATACGCTGACAGAGATGACAATTATTGGAGCGGTTATTACACTTCAAGGTAAATGTTAGAACACAATTTCTTCATCAGTTTCATTTTTTGAATATTATTTTTGTTTGATATTAATTTTAACGGTGATCATTGCAATTTTTCAGGCCGTTCCATAAGCGACTTGATCGAGTCCTTCTTGCTAGTCTGCGAGGTACCGAGGTGCTTTCCAGTGCTGCCTGGATGTATGGCAACCACCAACTCACCGAGGGAAATCTAGCGACACGAATGTCCATCGCTAGGAAGTGGCACTCCCTGTTTCAACATCACGATGGAGTCACTGGAACAGCTAGAGACAATGTCGTTGTAGACTATGCTCAAAAGATGATCGTTGCTCTGAATAATTCAGCTCATCTCTTACAACAGAGCATTGTTCATTTGCTGCGAACGTCCCGGAACACACCACTTGATATTGACAAGGTTTACTTGTCACTGGACGAAAGCAGGTCTCACCATACAAGCACCGGTGAAAGATATGTCCTCTTGCTTGGAGAAGAAACAACTTCACGCAAAGTCGTGTTCTACAATTCGTTGCCTCGACGAAGAACCAAGGTACAGACCTTGTTTGTCTCGACACCTTTTGTCAGGATAACAAATTCGACAGGACATTCAGTGAAATGCCAAATTGCGCCTATTTGGGTTGGCCCAGCCGCATTGTCCAGTGCAAGGTACGAGGTTTCATTTTTTGTCACTGTGCCTGCACTCGGTTTAACAACATATGTCGTTCACGCTCTTCATGACAATCATCACTCACCGTAAGTTTTTCTCTCAGATGGTTTAATATTGATTTGTTAATCAAAATAAGGGACCTAATGAAAAACATTTTATTTTTCAGAGATGTCTATTTTTCCAACGTCACTATTTTTAATATCAATTCACCACCGCACAAGATACCTGGATTCAGTCACATCACCACATCGACAATTCAAGAATTCTCAATTACGTATGGTCTCGAATATTCAGCGTCATTCGGAAAGTCAGGCCTCTTGAAGGCCATCAAAACTGGTGACTCAGCTGTGCCAGTTCATTTAACTTTCAAGAAATATGGAACCAGACATTCGGGAGACAGAAGTGGTGCCTATCTATTCCTCCCAGATAAGGCTGAGCCGGATTCCATACCGCTTGACAATGACCGAATAATTCACCTGATCCAGGGTCCTATAATTTCAAAAGTTTACATTGACCTTCCTTATGTGAGGCATACTTGTGTTTTATACAATTCGACTGGTCTCGAGGGACAAAGTTTACAGATATTCAATGAAGTTGATATTACTGAGACGAGTAACTTTGAATTAGTTATGAGATTAGAAACTGATATTCAGTCGGGAGATCTTTTTTATACTGACCTGAATGGTCTCAATGTAAGTATTGTTTGATGTAAATTATTTTTCATCGCAATATTTTAGAAAGAAAATGGTTAATGTTGGCATTTTTCAGATGATTAAGAGGCAGAGGTTTGCGAAAATTCCCATCCAAGGGAATTATTATCCAATGGCAGCTGCTGGATATATTGAGGATGGTCAACACAGAATGACGGTTTTGACAGCGCAGCCACTCGGAATATCTTCCTTAGCTTCAGGCCAATTAGAAGTGAGTTTGATTCTCAAACAAATTTTTTTAAGTTTCATTTCTATTCTTACCCTGAAAATAAATAACGTTTTTCTCAAATCATTTTCAGATAATGCAAGACAGAAGACTTAATCAAGATGACAATAGAGGCTTAGGTCACGGTGTGCTCGATAACTTACTCACAATTCATAAATTTAGCTTAATTCTTGAACAAAAAATTCCCTGTAATTCTCGCATTGAATCTCAAGATCATCCGTCAGGATTACTGTCATTAGGAGGACACTTGGGTTCGGAGGATTTGTTGCATCCTGTAGTTGCTTTACATCCCAAAGAAACAGATCCCAAGATTGAAATGAATGCGCTATTTTCACCATTGCGTTCGGATTTCCCAGTAGATATTAGTTTAGTAAATATGAGAATTTTTCCCATACCAGAAGGCGCAGGCAAGGGTATCGGTTTGACCTTGCATCGTAATGTAATTGACTTTTGCTGGGGAAGTAGAAATATTATAGATAGGTTTATCTTGTCCAGTAATGGACAGCTTGATCTCAAAAACTTGCTGAGTTCAGAAAACAATTGGATAATAAGTAACACTCCCTTGACATTCCATACAGTGGGTAGTACTCGAAATTCGACAGTCATAAATTTATGTCCTCATGAAGTTAAATCTGTATTAATTCATAAACACTCTATGCAGATTAATTTTGAATAAAAATTTCAATTCGCAAAATGTTGTATGATCATTTTAAATATAAAAATAGAAACACTATTTGAATTTCCCGCCTTTTGATAGATTTCTTAAAACATCAGGTGGCGCCAGTGTCGCCTGGGGATTTCTGCTCATTTTAAGAGGTTATCCCTCTCTTTTCCGATTGTCACGTTGAAAAACACGCGTGTTTTTTACAAAACGCGATTTTTGTAATTAAACAATAATGGGTTTCACAAACATTTGGTATTCTCACCCCCGTAAATACGGTCAGGGTTCACGATCATGGTAAATATGAAATTATAATTGAGATACCTTTTCTTGTCTGAAAATATGTCGAGACTGATTTGTTTGTTTTACTCTCACGTGTTCCCTTTTCCAAATCGCTAAATAGGTTGTTTTTATATTGAATAAATTTTAATATTTAATGTAATTTGTTCTTAATTTTTTTTATCTGCAATCCAACGATTCACATAACATTATTTCATCATAACTTGTTAATTTTAAGGTTATGTGTACATTCGAATGTCAATTCACACTTTTTTCTTTTTCTGAAAAAATACTGTACAAAGTTGACAGAATTTTCGTTGTGTGTTAAAGGTATAAACTCGAGGCATAATTATTTTTTTCAATCTCAAAATATTTTTACCAGCAGGAATCTTAAATAACGAAAACCAGAGGCTAGACTAATTTCTTTGTGTTCTTTTCAGCCGTGCTTGCGCTAACAGACATGGTCTGATCAGAAAATATGGCTTGAATCTGTGCCGTCAGTGCTTCAGAGAATATGCTTCTGACATTGGTTTCAAGAAGGTATACTTTTATGTATTTTTTGCAACATTTTAGTAAGCAGCTTTAGTATCAATGATTTTAAATTAATTTTTTGTTGTTTTACAGTTGGACTAAATGGAAACAAAAAACTGGCTGAATTTTGTTGTGAGCAGACAAACGATTGATACTTATTTTCGACTGATTTACAATGATATCATCTAATTTAGTTTACGAATGTACAACTGCTTTTTCTGATTATAACAAAAGTCAGTAAAAAATGTGTTTTTATTTTACGAGATCAAACCACTCGGCACAAACTAACTATTTTAAAAGTCCATTTATTTGTGGATTTATAACATATCGTATAAATTATTTTTAATTTGTGATACATGCAAATAAATGGGTTAACAAATATGTTCACTTGATATGCATACAATGTTATACATTCAGTATAAATTCAGTACAAATTAGAATATTCATTCATATCATATCTCTTTATCACGAGGTTTTGGCTATTTCATAAAGAAATAAATAATAATGACTGTCAAGCGTAGTTGCGGTATAAAAATTGGTACAAAGTTGAGTTTATCTTCAGTTTCAAAATTGCACGTTCAGCCGCAAACCTAGTCGTATCTTGAATTTTTGTTTATTTCAATGTAAAAACTGTCGACTAAAAAAGTATATAAGATTTTCCTCCTAATAAAATTCCATTGAGAAATCATCTTCTTTGATAAAGTCGTAGTATTTGCCTGTTGCCTGCACTATACTCTTAACCGATGAATTATTTTTTTCGTTGTCTCCGAGGAGTCTGTAAGTCCAGGTAACCACGGCAAAAGTTGCAGCGTTAGTTGGAAAAGCACGAATTACCGCTGAATTAAGGCCTCTGAACAAGGATGCATATCCTTCGGTTTGCACCTGCAAATATATTTTAATGCTAATCTTTACATCTCACATTTTTATTTCTTGCCATAACTTTATCCAGTTTTATAAAATTTGAACTTCTTTAAACATTTGTAAACTGATGTTTATCAGATTAATTTTATGAACATTTTCAAATCAGTTGTTGAAACAAATGATATTTTGTACAAAAAATTATCATACGATTGGTGAATTTTTCAAATGAATTTTAGTACCGTTTTTCTGAAGCAATCCAAAGCGCCAGAATATTTATGGTTGCTCGAAGCTTGGAGTCGTGACTTGATAACATCCAGGGGATACGAAACAACCCAAGAAGCGGTACCAGCTAGCCCTCCGGCCATCAGCATGTGCGTAGTTGAAATCTCTTTGTTATGAATGGACCGCGTGAGTGCCTCATAAGTGAAAAAGTATACCCCATAACTGGGAGCTTCGCGCAAAAATGTGACGCCAAGTCCTTTGAAAACTCCTCGCGTGCCTTCTTGCCTGTAAATATATTTGAGGCACTCGAGTGGACCGGCATAGCGAATATTGCTGGAGGTGGTTTGCAGTTGGAGTCGAGTTTTGGCAAGTTCTATAGGACTGCAGACTGGAGTTTGAGCGAGTCCGGCCGACGCTCCTGCCAAAAAATGTGACCCTAAGTGATCCGGTTCAGTTAAGGATTTGTGGGTGTTTCCGTAGACTCCAAAAACAATTGCGTTTACAACTGCAACTCCTGCCATCGGCGAAGACATGCCGCGATACAGACCAGAAATCTATATGTTTTACAACATTTCGTATCAACATTAATTTCGAAAAATTGGTCACTTTTAAAAACATAAGATCAATTTAAATGAATAAATATAGATTGGAAAAGAGGAAAAAACGTATTGTTTTAACTTTTTTTTTGTAAACATATCAGTTATCCTCAATCTGTCATCGCTTCATTCAATAAATAAAGTTTACAAACAAATTTGAGTACAAAAGATATCTACTAATTCAGTGATTAATTTTCTCGATATGTCAATAATTAATGCTGATAATTTCGAACTGACCTCTGACGCATGCGATTATGATTAAAAATGACTGATTTTACTAGAGCGAATAAAAAATCGAAAACAATGTAACAAACGATGATAATTTTCGAGACAATTTCCCTTATTTGTGACTATGAATAATTTATTGTTATACGTATGATTTCCTGTAAGTTGCATGCAAAAACTTCTCGTTTTGATTGATAGTTTATTCTAATTACACTTATTGATTATTATACTAACCGATTCTTTACCTAAAATTGTTTTGAAACAATGCCATGTTCCTTTGTACTTTGGGTTTCGCTGGTCTTGCGTTTGGAGATGAACTTTTATTGTATCCAAAGGATACCCGATCAAAATTCCGGCACACCCTGATATATTGAAATATTTTTAGATAAATGTTTAAAATTCTCTTCGACAACAAATTTGTATTTGAAATTGTCATTGATAAAATCAAACGTGAAAAAGTGTGTGGTGGCAATAAATAATAAATTACTGTTATGAAATATTCCAGGATTTTTGTTTTCGTCATAGCGATTAATAACTTTGAATATCAATCTTAGCGTTCGAGATCGGAAATATTTTCCGGCGTCGATAAAGAAAAAGCAGCGGTTTAGTAGGAAAGGCTCGAACTTTCCATTGATAAATCTTAATCAGAAATTTGTGATAATAGCAAAAAAGCTAACGAGTGCAAATGAGGCAGATGTAAAACAAAAAAAGGTTCTTAAAGATTGGATTTATCTTTTATTTAGTAACTTGCTGTTCAAGTTCTCGCGTGTATCTTTCTTTCTAGAAATTAATTTTTTGTAATAATTTGCTTACCTCCAAGACATCCTGCGAAAAAGTCCAACGCCATTTCAATTTTTAACTCGAAAATCAGGTTCAACGTAAATAATTATACTGTTTTAATAAAATAATACTCTTCAATTATTTTATACTGAGCTGAAATGTTTTTTTCTAGGGCGTTGATTGCAGTACCGAAATTCGTCCAGAATTTCTAAGTGCCTGTTCAAAGCGGTTAACATAGTGTATCTTAATGTAAAATCCACCGTTAATTTACTGAAAAATTAATTTTAATTAATTAATAATCTCGTGACATTCAAAACAGAGTGGAAATATCTTTTATTTAAAAATTACTCACCCGTCGTATTTCAGAGCATTTTTGTATTTTCAAATACGAAACTTAAATCACCCTCAACTATTTCGATAACTGAAGTTAAAGTTTAGAAGGATAGACAAAAAATGTACTGAAGGGTAGATTATAAAAAGTAGTGTTTAATCAAAGTGCTTCAGAATCAGCGATTGCAAATTAACGACATTCCAGAGCAAATCTGCCAACGTTTTTAAGTTTCGTAAAAAGTGCACTAATTATTCACAATGACGTTTGCATGTGACACCTATTTTTTGTGGGCGCAGTGGGACCATTTCAAAGCTTTGATATTAACCGACACGCGAAACTTGGTATAATTTGTGATAAAAAGTGGTGATACGTTTCTGCTGTGAGTTCTATACTTGTACTGTTCCTTGTGTTCGCCAACTTCCCTTGTTAATAGTGCAAAGATCGCGTTATCACCAAACGGATAGTACGAGTGCAACCTGCACGCGACTTTGCAATTTCTTGTTTGGGAGAGGGAAGCGAAAACAAATTACAAAATTCGCGAGGGTGAGACGTAGGTCAGCTTTCGACGATAAGACGTTCGTGATCGGCGGAATAATCGGTCGTGATTTATTGTTTTGCATATTATTATCGCTCGATTACATTTTTGTCGATGCACTCTTTTATTTGATTTCGAATACATCTTTTGCGCCTGGCTCCTGAGTTAGATTATTCGAGAATCCTCACGCGCCGCACAAAGTTCTAAGACAAATATAGCCAGGTCAAGCAGTTTTTAATGATAACCGTCACCAATGATTATTATTATTATTATTATTTTTTCATACAATTTCTACATATTATTCTTGTTAACAAACAAATTGTTTGTAAGAAAATCGGGAAGAAAAAATTGATGGTAATCGGAAAAATAATTTTAAATTAGACAATTACTTATATTTCCAATTTTGCCTAAAAACTTGTTTTGAAATCAATAATAATCAATAAAAATTAAAAATTGTTGAGAAATGACAAATATGAATTTTGCAAATTGTATAATTTGATAAGGCAAACTGACAAAGTAAATTTGATATAGAAACTGAAAGACACAATAAAACTGAAATAAAAAATGATAAAACTTTTCCATTAAATGAAAGGTTCAATAAGTTTAAACACAACTGTTAAATGAATAAAAATTCATCAGAATAATAATTTAAAAAAATCTCATCTGGTCTTCATTTAAAATTCTAAGCAATATTAGAATCTAAATAATATTTCTAATAAGTTTTTTTACAATTAATAAAAATAACGAGACGTAATTTCTACACTGGTGAAAAGTAAAAAAGGCACCCTAGTAAAAACTCGAAAATTTCAATCTACTGTAACTTTCACAAATTCCATCTTACTTAGATGTTTTTTAATGCAAATTAAAAGTTGAATTAACTTTTTCAGTTTGCATCAAAAAACATCCAAATACTGTTACAGAGAATTTTAAATTTTCGAGTTTTTACTAGGGTGCCTTTTTATTCTTTCCACCAGTATATAACTAAGTGTTTTTTCATCGACTTAAGCTTTTCAATTGCCGACGCTTCACATTTCTCGAGCTCGTCAAGTATTGATTTTTTAGATTAAACGTATATAAATTTACCCGTGATTTTTTGAATAAATAAATCTTCATATTGTTTGATTATTTTAATTTTGCATTCATTTATATCAATGCAAATGTTTTTATAGGCAGTTATGTAATTGCCCTGAACTAATTAAAAACTCATTAAAATTCCAGCATTCCAACATTTGCTACTGCAATCTAGGGATGCTGAAAATGACAAATATGATAATGATAAAAGGTGAATGAATGTTGAATTAAATGAAAATAAAGCCAATCATTAAATTGAGTTTGAATCTCATGACACCCGGAAATGTCAAGGTACGTCCCTGAAGATGTCACGGCGAATTCCGTGGTGCAAGCGCAGAACGTGGAAGGCGCGAGCACCAGCTTTACGATGCGCGCTACTAAATATATACTACGAAGCACGCGGTTTACCGTAGCCGCTCGGTAGTGTCAATTCCCAGAAACATCATCGTCGACAGTCAAGCAGGTGAATTCGCCAATGTCGTCAAACAGAGGCGTCTAGTTCACTACGCCTCAAATTCCATTCAGTTGCTTCGCTGTGAGTAAAAGGTACGATCCCAAGGGGTGTTCATGCCTTACCTATTTTTAATTCTCTCTAAACTGAGTTGCGAACAAAAAAAATGTGTATCAGTTTAAATTTAGATCACGCGAATCCAATGAGCGTACCACCTTATTAAGTGGAATCCTGATCTTTACACTAAATTCGAACTTTCGTTATGTAACATTGAATTCGATTCATGCAATTAAAATAATATTCATGTAATTAAACAGATTATGAAAATCAATAGATTACGAACATCTTAAATTGTGGTATTTTTTATATTACTTTTTCATGTTCTGCAAATTTTATAGAACTTGATTTAGATGAGTTGAATTTGTTTAAATTTTCCACTTAAATTACAACAAACAAGTTGTTGATCATTTTTTAAATGTTTCACTATAGAAAGGTATTAAACGAAATTAAAACAATTCCCAATCATAGGACCATGAACATAATAGTGCTTAAGCACTCGATAACACTTGATGGTTCTTAAGTCAAACTTTTGCTGGCACCAGCTATTTTTAGTGTTTATCGAAATATCGATATTTTGTTTAGCGTCTATGCAATGTTTATCTGAGAAACATGAAAGAACGATGAAAAAGCAAGTGTCTTCGGTTAAGGTCTCGGTTAAAGTTCTTCGGCACCACTTGGCATGCATTTTTATATGCACTGAAAGGAAATGAGCATACAGCCTGAGGGCTTATTATCCGTAGTCAACCCCCGCGATCTTTCCATCTCTCACACTTCTCAGCTACTTTTAACTGCTCGAGATCAACAGGTACTTACATAATTAATAGTGTCAAAATGTGCCATTTATTACAGAGCAAATGAGATCTACCTTGATTGTTCTTGTTCTTGACACTGCCACTAAATTATGCTTCTAGATTTTTCAACTTCATAGCTGACAAAGTTGATTAAATACTAATCAATTTCGATTAATTCATCTCGAAACTATTTTTCTCAAATTTTTAAGTGAGAAAATTGTTTTTCAGCATGGACTATCAAACACGCAACTTACATCAGTTTTGAACTCTACCGTGGATCAGGTTTGCGATCCAAGTAAATCATTAATGTTCAACCCTCTCGAAAATCATCATTCCTTGGACATGACATCTACTCCGGATTTGAATGACATCAATTCAGAAGACTGCCTCGACGCTTATATCAATATTGTTAACAGTTCCAGTAAACCAATGCATGATGGTATGTATATTGTGATGTTTTTTTTCTTTCGCTCTCCAACAAATAAATTATAAAAATATAAATTCTCAAAAATTAAAACTTTCAGCTTATTTTTTTTTGTGTAGATTTGTTACGTTGTATTCCCCAAGATGAGCACGACCCCAGATGCCAATTACAGGCTTCCGTTGATCTTGGATTGGTTGTAGTTGGTTTATAATTTTTTCAAAGGAGTCCCAGGTTGATCAATAGACAATAGTTCCAAATTTTAATTGTTATCTTCTCAAATGATTCCTTGTAGATTTATTTTTATTTCATTATTAATTCAAAAACCCGCCATTAAAATAATAACACAAATTTTTATAATGAACTCACAGTTTCAAGCTCGCCATCATATAAAAGTAATTAAATATAAAAGTAAGGTAAATTTTAACTTAAACGGGTGGACACAAATATGTATAAATGTATCTATTCTTTGTGTGCCTTCGTTTCAAAAATAGATATAGATATATAAAAAAAAGAAAAACTCAATCAGAGTCAGATTGATAAAAAATTTTGCTAGTCTCAGTGACTCATCAGGCGGAACACTAATGAAGCGTGTCATATACAAGCCAATTCAAGCCAAATTCCTTATTACTCATCATACACATAATCATACACACACACACACATTTTCAAAAACGAAACGCCTTCCAGGCACGTTTTCACTCATACAATGCGGTATCATGTAACAAATTCTAGAGAAGAAACGCAGCATATACATGCATATCAATCGTATATACATATACACTTACTTTATTTCACGGTCAAATTTTATTAAGTTTACAAACAGTTGCATGATGGACTTCTTCTGCTCATTGATCTTTATTTCTGATCCGCATCTCAGTTAGTGATTTGCGCGCAGCTGTCTGAAGAGTTGACTTACGAAAAGATTTCAAGTGTTTGAATTCAATTTAAGAACTATAAAATTTAGTGTGATCTGAATACAAAATAATATTCAGAGCCAATTACAAATTTGTATCAACACGGATATTAATTGTATGGAACTAAAAATAAAGACCGACCAATCTGTTGAAAGTAAGACACTGAATTTCTATACAAACTTGAATCTTATTTAAAAAAAATTTTGCTTTACATGTTTCAGTTCAGAACAAAATTTTGCCATAAATGGATTATACTTATCCTTCTTTATTTTACCATTGATTTTTGCAAACCTTATTTGAATATGTGAAACCTAACAACAGTATGAAATAATTCTTTTGACTGAACTAAAAATTTAAGATGTAAAATAATATTTTTGCCACTTTTCAAACGTTACATTGAATATAAAAAATGTGCAAATGTGAAATTAAATGCTTACTAGAACATAAATTCAACTCCTATGAAATATTCCTGTCATCGAATAATTGTAGCGTAAAATCATGCAATTTGAGATGTTACTTTTGCCAACATTGCATAGTAGTTAGTTGAAAATAATTATTTTACGCGAGAGATATCAGCAAGTCGACGTTTTGTATAATTAAGTAGTCAATTTGAAACTTTTATGTAACTAAGTTTATTATTTATGCAAAATAGTAGATTTCTGTTTTTTTTTATTTAATAAATTTAGAACATTTCTCAAATTATATATGCTGACATGAAACATTTGTATTTCGTTTTTACAGAACCCACTTCGCGAGATCCAATGGTTGAGACAAGCAGCAGCAGCGGCAGCGAGACAAATGAACCAGTTTGTGCTCAGCTGTTTAATCAGTTAAACGAAGCTTATCAGCATCTTGCTCCAGATGCACAAGCTCTCGTAAGTTTCGTTTCATCAAATTTGTAAGTTCAATAGCCGATTAAATGAACTATCATTATAAACGGCAGGACCGTAAGCAATTCTAAAATTGCTCGCAATATCTGCGCACGAAAATAATACACTATCAATTTTTGGTTGAAAAAACGTGCGAGTGAACTGGAATGTTCAATAAACGATAATAAAACCGTCATCTTAATAATGAAGAAAGAACTTCAATGCTTATGGCATGAAAATAAAAACAAAACAAATTAAAAGTAACGGACAATATAGTTGGCAGAGAGTGAACGAACACAATTCTGCCAAGTAGGAGCTGCTATTTTTATCATTGTATTTCACAAATTAATTGTATTGTTAAGGCCACGGTCAAGTTTTTATTTTTCTATACAAAGTTTATTGATTAGTTATAAAAAATTTCTTTTTAAACACAGGAGAAATTATTCACCATTTTTTCCATTACGTTTTAGTTTTACAATCAAGAGAATGGTGGAATAGCACCTATGGTTGGGATACAACTAGTGGTTCCCAAACCTGCAAAGGATTATTTTTTTATGAAATGGAACTGGCCTTTCATACGACGAACGTGCTTTTGGTCATTGATGTCGTTACTTGCAGGATGTACAGCGTTGGTCATTGGATTGATTATTACCATGCCAAGAAGGTGAGAAGGTTTTATCATTCCAATAAAAAAGTAATTCACAACTAGTGAGGTTTTATTTTTTTTTGTAATTAACTTTTTTAAATTTAATATTTCAAAATGATTCATTTGAAAAAATTTAATTAAATGTTATTGAATCATATATTTTTTGCAAGGATTCTTACATTTGTAAAGTAAAATTTAAGGCCATATTTATAACAAAATTTTCAGGTGTGACCCTTCGGTAGAATGGTGGCAAGGCTCTTTGTTCTACGAAATTTTTCCTGCCTCGTATCAAGATTCATTTAAAAACGGTGATGGCATAGGTGATTTGCGAGGCATACAAATGCGGCTGGATTACGTCAAGAATTTAGGCGTCAAAGGCATCCGCTTGAATTCAATTTTCCCTGCGCCAAACTACCCGGAGCATTACTTCAACGTCACTAACCTGACGGCAATAAATACAAATTTAGGAACCATGGATGATTTCGACGAGCTTGTCAGAGAGATCCATAGTAGGAACATGACGATAATACTTGATTTACCTCTATATCCATTCATCAAGAACTTGAATGATGCTTATCTTCCAATCAATGACGTGATTCGGTGGAAGAGAAATTCTGAATTGTCAGAAACATTGCCGAGCCTTTCGTCAACTATTGCACCGTCTCACCAGGAAATTAGAGAGACCTTACTAGTGATGAAGCGACCTGATGAATCAACCACAACAAAGAAAGATAATCTTATTAGAGAACACGTAGTGACGGAGAGTATCAAGTTTTGGACACAAAAAGGCGTTGATGGATTTTATTTGAAGGGACTCGAACATTTTGTACACGATGAAAGTTTTACCGACTTAATAAGGTGATCATTTATCTCAAATTTATGTTATTATTGATTTGAATCAATCAACATACGAGATTGTATTTGTATTATTTTTGGTTATTTCAGAGACTGGAAGAATGCAATTGGACCTAACAAAATTTTAATTTGTAATATACAGTCAGTTAACGACGCTCCCTATGGAGCAAAGAAAAATGTTCTTCTTAATAAGATTGATCTTGTGGATGTAATTCTAAGGGTTTCTAACGGCACTGACGATATACAAGCTCAAATAGAAAATGTTGTTAAAGGTGTATTGTTTGAAAGTCCGAGTTATCCTTGGGTCCACTGGTCCACCGGCAGCGTGGATACTAAACGTGTAGCTTCTTCTCTTCCTATCAGTAACTCAAGTGTTGCAGTTATTATGTTGAGCATGATGCTCCCAGGAACACCGAGCATATTCTATGGAGATGAGGTAGTTTATTGCTTATTTTTGTAGTTTTTGTAGTTTTATTGTGCGTTTCAAGTCATTTCAATAGAATCTACCACTCAATTCAACTCAGCTAATGTATGACCATAGGTAGTTAGCTCGAATGAAACTAAACAATAAATATAATGTTGTCTCGTTAATTATATAAAGCATATAAATTGCGTCAATTAATTTCATATTCTACACTGAAATCAGGTTGGGCTTTTGGATTGTGATTGCAAAGACCATCAAGACATCGACCATGTTCATAATTTAGCTCCTATGTACTGGAATGATACCGAGAACAATGAATTTTCATCCGAAGGTGTTATACCTTGGCTGCCAAATGAATTTCAACCCGTTCAAATTAGCCTGATTAGAAACATTGCTCAGTTGGCTAGATTAAGATCGAAAACGACGCCAATTTATGTCAGATCAGTTTTAAAAGACGGCGTTGCAACACCTAATATTGAAGTTAGGTAAGAGAAGTAAAATACAATAGTATTTTACTAGTAAATTTTAGTATTTACTAGTAAATAAAAAAAAAAAAAAAGTTATGTTTTTTTTTTTTTTTGATTACGAGTATATTTTTAATTTATTATTTTCAGGTATAATAAGGACGAGTTAATTGTCATCGAACGATCTTATCCAAGACGAAATACGTATATACTTGTGGCAAATTTAGGACATCGCATGCAATTAAAAGACATGTCATTTCTGTACTACGGTGGTCACGTTATTGTTGGGCCTGAATATAGAATGTATCAAAATCTATATTTCAAAGAATTTTCGATTCCTTCGGGCGAAGCATACATTATTAAACTGGATATGTAAACTGACAAAATGTTGAACCAAATTACCAAAGGGGTTTTCTACTGAAAGTACAAATGGAAAGAAAAACGAAAGAAACATGGCATTTATTAATTGTTTGCACAAGGTGAAGTTTTGAAAGTATGTGACACTTGCTTTTAACAACGAAACATTCTTTATATGTTAGGAAGCAATAGGATAATTTTACAAGAATTTTTTTGAAGATCAATTAATGAAGAATCAAAAAAAATTTACATTGGTTAATACTGTGCATATTCAAATTATTCAAATCGTCGTAAAACAAAGATGGAAACAATTTAGAGTATGGAAAATGCACAGCTTAAATCAAATGTGTGCAGAAGGTTCACTGGGAATCAAAGGAATTACATTTTATTAAAGAATATACTATTGTGACAGTAAATCAAAGATTATTTCAAATGTATATATAAATGTTGAATATTTTTGCAGTTTTGTATATATACGCAAAAGAATCCTTCTGTTTTTATCAAAATGTATATAGATTTTATGAATTCACACATCGAAAAAATAGTATCATGAAGAATTATTTTTATTGCATTGATGTGTAAATTCGAGACTCTTCATTGAAAATATCAGCAATCAATTTTTAAAAAAAAATATGTTTTTTAATGTTGGAGTATTTCAATACTATTTCTATTCAAACAAAAAATGCGAGTTCTATTCTGTTTAAATTGAATATAATAATATATTTTTTTATTGCTCTCAACTACTGATAATTTTATAAACTCGTGATACTTATGTTCGATAACGAATTTGGAAAATATTTTAACCAAAGTAAGAAATTTTCGTTCAAATACTTAATTTTGCAATTATGTATTTCTATAAATGTTGAATTTATAATTATATATTCATTGAATGAAAATAAATTAACAAAAATATCTTTTGATCATAAAAAAATTTGTGCTTTTAAGGCAAATCCTGAATGAACTAAAATATTTTTTCAAACAACGATATTATTTAACAATAACTGTAATGTATTTTATGAAAAAATGTTATAAATGTGACTTTTGTGGTATAGATTTAATTTTCAGAACAGAAAAATGTTGGAGACTGAACTTCACTGTACTCATATACTCTTGTTAACCTTTTTACATTTTAATTAAATGAATGTGATATTTCTGTTACAATATATTCACAAGAGTACATAAGAAAGCTTTTAAACAAAAATACAGTTCAAAAAATTGTGTCAATTTATTGTTAACGTCTTTTCTTCAAATGTTCTTCAATGTATTTCATTTTATTTTACTAAATAAAATATTAAAAAGAATACTGAAAGACTACAATTTTGTTACACCTGGGATGTTTTATAGGAGCGTGCAAACATGCACCATTAAAGATTTTAAATGAGAAAATACAACAATCGTGGAAATTTTATTTTTTTTTATTTATTTGAAATACTCTGTGGAGTACATAAGCTAAACTAAATAAGCATTAAGGTGTAAAAAAAAGAACAACTGCTTATGTGAAAAATCACAAAATGGGACACTGCTTCCGTCAGAATCAAAACGCATATTGGCGAGTCCGCGAAGGCACAGTGATCCTCGACCCTTACGTTTTGGGCGAGCAATCGCCACGATAACATTATAAAAAATATCACAACATGTTACGAAAAATTACAAAGAAGTGGTGAAAATGACAAAGTTCATGAAAATCTGCAGAGATTTTCTAAAGGCAACATCTTTCTTTAACCCAATGCATACAAATCGTCATATCATAATAAACAATTATTAATAGTAATAATAATAGTAATAATAATAATAAAAAAAATAAAACATGCTGTTTACATTTAAAAAGCATAAATTTGTTTTGTTGTTTTCTTTGACAAAAGACAAGCATAGATCATTAAAAATTTAATTTTTCATAAGGACTCTTGCTTTGTATGTTGAGCATTAAAATGAACATTGAACAAGACAAATTACTTGAAAATAAAACGTGAAGTTATGAAAAGTACAAGGATGAAAAAGAACTAAACTGAGTTGGCTTATTATGATTAAAATTCAGAGACCGCAACAAGCCAGGATTGCGTGCCACCTTAAGATGAATCGTTATTCGCGAGCGCGACAGTTTCATTATTGATTTGTCACGTGCAAGAACAGAATAAAAATGATTTGTTATTGTCTAGCCGAAAAGCGTGAAAACGTGCAGAATATGATTAGCAGGTGAAACACAGTTGATGAATAGTCATCGTGGCAAAAAACGCTCGTTAAGAACATCAACGTGAGGAATAACCATTCTCTTGAAATCGCTATAACGCACTGAGTTCGGTCGTAAAGGGGACCGAGTGCCTTCCGCCATTCATTCATGCACAGTGTGTAATAATATACTCTATACTCCTGAACATAAAAGTAGAACTTATAATACAAGTATGTAGTCGCTAATTCTTTGTAATTTATCGTAGTTTAGTCCGAGGATATAAAACGTGCCAGAAATTGATCAACACCGATGAACTACATTGAGCCAAACAAATTTCAATCGAATCTCATTGTCATCTAAATTTTGACAACTGTTGGTCAAGCTCCAAGTCGCTCTTTACTTATACATCATTTGATTGTTTCGCACGCTTGGAAGGGGAACGCCGTGAAAAATCGCCCCGGCGGTTCGTCTTTGATCGTTTCGAATCGCTTTCTATCGGACGTTCCGAATTCAAACTGGCCTCCGATTTCCGTCGGAAATCGGAATTTTCACCATCGCTCCTTCCGCAAATGAACGCTTAAGGTCACTTGAATGTCGCTGAGTTTGGATGAGCATGTAATATCAAGTTATTTATCCCGTGCTCTCCACTAACTGACATTACAACATTTCAATCGTTACTAACAGACGGTACAACTTATTTTAACCGACAAAAAATATTTTGTCTTTCAATCGCAATTATTCTAACTTATTCTAGAGATACGCTTAACTGTGTATATGTAATAATCACAAGAAACTGAGACCAAGACCCTAAAAGCAACAAGAATCGTCGACCGAACCTCACGTATGAACTAAAATGAACGCTTTACATCTTCCAATTAATATGAATTTTGCATTATTTTTTGGTACTCTACTAAAATAAATAATCCGTGTGAAAATCAGTCTTATTTTTTGTTATCAGAATCTAGATGCATAACATACAAATTCATGTGAAATTGAACTTCAAACTAATCAGATTATTTTAGTTTAATTGCTATACCAAAAAATGTTACATATTTTAGAAACAAGTTTTATTTTTCCAATAGAGTTATTTGTCATTGTTTTGAGAGTGCGTTGTTTAAACATATTCGGGCGAAGGTTCGTGCGGTCCCGATCTCGAATACGGGCCTCTGTCAGAATACTTTATAAAAGTACCATGGAGCGGAAGAACATCAAAAGCTATACGAATGGTTCGTGCAAACATGAAATGAATCGCAAATTACAATTTTCGTCGAATCACAATGTACGTGTTGCCGAATTCGTTGAGAGTACATAATCAGATGTGTGAACATCAATTGTTTCAAATGTTTCAGCGATTCAAAGCTCTTTCCAATGTTTCCGCACACAAATTGAAGATACCTCACATGAACAAATCGTGTACTTGTAAAGAGTTAATATTTTTCATATTGATTACGTGAATTATTTTATAAATGAGTCTGATAATCAAACGATACAGTTATCATATTCGTACGCTTAAGGTCCTATAGAGCTAAAGTATTAAGTATGACTTAAGTACAACCACAAAACTTGGTCATTTATTATGGCAATCGTCGTATCATTGCATCCTTACTTGATTAGCACACGTGGCAGGCAATTATTGTTGTATTTTATTTTTCATTTGAGTTTCAATTCTACAGTTCTGATATTGGTGTACCTGAAATGTATCAATTTTTTTTTGCTATTCCAAAATATAAATGTACAAATTTGTAAAAAAAATACAAAGGCATTTATCGTAGGCCAGGAGTCGTTGAGATATAAATTCGGCTGCCACCGCATCACTCCCGCTTTATGTCCTTGCATTCAACCCACGAGTTTTGATTTTGTCAAAAATGGGAGATCCACTGTCAGTCTTGCTTCGACAGCTCATCACACTTGAACGCCCTGGAGCATCTTATACCTGAAACAAAGCAAAAACTGATGAGTCAAAATAAAAAGCAGCAAGAGGCAATTTCAATTTCAAATCGCTTTTATCTACTTTAATTATAGAAATTGTCATGATTGTTCGATGGTGTTGTAAATGCTTTTTCAACATCATCGTGACGAGCTTTTATTTTTCACCGCGACAAATCTCAAAACGTTTCTCATTTCTGCGTAATAATGACAAGTTATTTTCAAACTCGGATCTCGTCTTCTCGGCAAAAGTGACAGTTTCGAAAGGAAATGCTCATCACGAGGCCACACTTTCGTCATGCACTTGAAGCGAAACTATTCGCAACAGGAATAGCTAATCACGTGGACTCTATCTGGCACACCGAATGGAATGCACGCGTGGCGCCTGAAATATCGCACACTCGTCCGTCGTTCATTGGCTTGATGTAATTTGATAATAAAACGCGGATCTGCGTGTGCAGGCGACTTTGAGTCGCGCGGCTGTTATTATGGACAGTTTGATCGAATTGCAGCCTCGACTAGCGTATAATGACGATAGTCACTGTTCATACCGACAGATTGCGATCTATTTAAATGGCATCGAATTGAAAGCCCTGTTTTGCCCTTCTTTGAATATAACCAACCGGAAAGCCTCGGCGAACTCGTTTGACATTGCACTTTTATACAATCAGAGGTTGATCTTCCAGTCTGATCGAACAATCCAAATTTGCTCGTTTCCTGCGCGCAATAAATATCTAATTGTGTAGCGTCATTTATTACGCCCGATAGCCATCGCGGCAGATAAGGCATAAAAACGATTCAGAAAATTTTGTTAAATTTCCATCGGAGCTAATTAAATGACGAACTTATTAAAACGCGATACCATCAGGAAGAAATGCAATTGCCCTTATGTTCATGAAGTTTGCCGATCAGAATCAAGGCATCGGCTGTTTTGCTTCGCTCTTTTTTGTTCGTCCGCGAGACCGTATGTAGAGTCTTCCGGAACGGCCTTCTTCCGCGTAAGATTACTAAACGTCGAACTCGCGAAAGTGTCGAGAAAATGGATTTTCAATCTACCAAGACAAGAAAGAGGCTGTGGATATTGCGAACGGTAATCTGCCTTTTTTTTGGCTTGTGAGAAATATGAAATTGATTCTAGTCATCTTGTATATTAAGATTAGGAAGGTTTATAGATGGCTTCATTATATGCCACTGCATGATATAAAAATTTAATGATTCGTTCGGCATGCCCGAGAAGATAAGAGACATTTTTCAGCGTCTGGAAAGAAGGCAAAAATTATTTTCAAGTTATTCGACAAATGAATGCTTTTTGTCATGATTCGTTTTTTGTTACTCATATTGTAAATCCTTGGGTGAAATGAAATGAGTATTTATTCGTAAACTACGTCTTCTTTTATGATTGCTATAATGAAAAATATAATTTAAATTATACATAGTTTTATAAGTGAAAAAATATACATTCATGCATAAGTATCAGGCGAAGAAGGAGGAATGCATGCAAACGCGTGTTTCATAGAGTGCTATTCCGATTCGCGTTGTAGGTTTGCTGCGCCTGAAAGCATAACTATACTTAGTGCCGAGGATTTTCGTATTTTTCAAGGTAACACCTATATAACTAAATTATACAAACGATTCGCAGAAAAATATTAGCCGTGTGGTCGTCGCGTGTGACGGGTGTGCAGACTTGCAGGCGCAACAAATAAACCTGCTCTTAATTCCCCGCTTTTACTTGTGAAACCATGTTCAAACGATGAAATATATTTTTCTTCACGCTTAAAGTTTTTTTTTTTTGCTTTTTAAAAAGCTCGAAATCAAAGAGAAAATGAAATGTAAATGTAATGTATTTATATTATAGATATTCAAACAAAATAATGCATCTTAAAAATGTAAGTTGCAAAAAATTTCTCATGTGAAATTTTTTTTTTCTCGATAATACATTTTTGAAATTAGAATAAATTGCGATATGCTTATTTAATTTGATAAAAGATATATTATTTACTGGTCTCAGGTGCATTGACAGAAAGAGAGATCTGAGCTGGAACGAAACCGAAATCTCGTTCGAGAGTGGCCTGTTTTCCAAGTTAATGGTCTGGACAAATTCATGCCCGGATAGTCGCAGGTATTATATGCGAATACGACGCGCTACGCTAACCAAGGCGAATGCCTAGTTCTCGCGTTAGTAAACTGACCTAGTGATGCTCACAGTATACTTCAAGATGTTGCCATTTAAGGAGATATCGGACGGGGATTGTTGGCCGAAATGTAAAAACTTTTTGATTTTATCATAGTTTTAATAATTTCTTAGAAAATAACAGGACATTTTTCGAGGAACCAAATTTTTTAAAAACAACATTCTTTTTCATACAAATTTTGATTCCAGAGTTACCTCTATATGAATTAGTAGTCAAATATTAAAAACAATTGATTTTATTTCTATAAATGAGTGTAATTTACTTTAATTTATAGATAACTAAAATCAATTTCAACTTGGAAGAATGGCCATGTTGATCTTTAAAATTAAAATGATCGCTTTTATTATTATATGGGAAGTTTAAAACGGTGTAAAAAATCTTCAGTAAAATAATTTTAGGTTTGTATAAATTTGTATAATATTTTGTATTGAGAAGGACTTACATCATTCAAAAAATTGTAAGACAAATTTCGAACAAAACTGATTTTCGGTTGGTTGAAAAAAATGTACTGATTTTTTGACAGGTCTCAAATGACACTCGTGAGAATTTGCAAAATAAAGGTCGTCCGTTTGTTACATGCGTGCATAACAATAAAATACAGTTTATGGTTCCGACAGTGGGTTTGCACGGGGTATATTCAACTCATGTGTGCCGTGCGGTTAAAACAGGCATGCACGAGTCGTTGACCTCGAGTCCACCGGGACCAAACCTATACTCCATCGGTCTCGAGCATTTTTGATACTCTGCTCAAGTTCCTCGAACAATCTTTACTTTACTATATGCCCTCCTAAATATTATTTTTATTTCAATCCAATCAAAATATAAAACATCTTCACGTTTTACAACCCTCACTGATTTTGTAAAAACAGTTTTCCTTAATGTTATGGCATTACAATAAATTTACACCAGTATACATATTTTCTTGCATTATTACTAATGGAAAAAAATTTTCACTCACGGACTTCTTAAAGAAAGGGCTGCGATACCAATAATTTAGCATAATGTCTATAGCGCACAGTGTAAAATTGCTACTTGTGAAATGTTAAAGTTGTTGCAAATTATGAGTATTTTGTATTCATTTACCGGTATATGTTGATAATTTTGTATTCAAAATAGTAAAATGATGTTTGCCAAATGTTTTTCGTCGTAAGGCTTTTTTGTACCTTCCAATTCAAAGAGAATATTTTGTATTTCGATTGGGAATTTACCATAACGGCGTATACGACGGTTATCATAAAATTAAACAAACCAGTACTGAGAAAACGTTTTTTCTCACAATTTTATTATCTCTCTCAACTTTTCAATTTTCAAGTAAGATTTACTGTTGGGTTAAGAGGAATTTACCCCTTTGATGAACAACTGAGACAAAAATTGGCAAATATTATCTCAACACAAAATTGCCATTAAAGCACACACCATTGACAAGATTTAACGTCCAACTCATGGATGAACATTCGAAAAATGCTCTTCCTAAGCGACGATCATTTCCGGTGTCTCTGTGTGTACACGTGTCCGTCTATTGTGTCGGTTCACCAATGTTCTTGGGTTCACATATGGTTATATATGCATATGGAGGTACCCACAGCGTGGGTTGCTTTGTTCCCCACCAGCGGTGGCGTGTGTTACTGAAAAATTTGAAACTCATTTGGTTCGTCAAGTTTCGCGACTATCGCAAGAATATAACTTTCTTCTTCATTGTTCAGGTGGAATCAGCTTTTGATTTCGACAAAGTTTTGGGTCAACGAAAGGTTTTCGAACGAACTCATGCCGTATACACATTACGTTATAAATCGATGCGATGCCATGAAACATATAAATCATCAATATTATCGCCCATAAATATATCAATTCACTTTTTTTTTAATTTACATTTCGTTCACAGGAATATATTTTCAGTTTTCAAAATTTGAAAGGGTTTCAGTTGAAAGTGAGTTTCATATAGTGCACAATGAGTTGCGTGAAGTTGTAATGAATTGAAATATTTGATACATTTCAACAATGAGCATAAAAATGAAGTTTTGTTTGCAATGACATAACTCGTAAAACAAAGCCACATCCCTGGTCGTTTTATGCCGTCTGTATATGCGATAATAAGTATGCAGGCACTACAGTGGTGGGTTATTGTTTCGGAGAAAGGTGCATGGTCGGTGTCCTTAAAATGCGGTGGCAAGATTTTTTTATCAACATGGCCATTTAAACATTATTTTTTTATTTTAACCGCAACCGATTTCGCAGTTAAATACAGCACGACTTAAATAATTTATGATAAAAAATGAAATTGTAAATAAGTAAAAATTAAGTAGACGCATGAGAACCATTCGGCAGAGAGCTATTTTTTTTTCACTTTCCCAGTTAAAATATTGTGAAAAAGCTCTCGTACAATATGATTATTACCGAATGACTAAGTTATTCTTAACAGGTGTATTATGTTTAAAAAATCAAATTGTCTAAAACAATAGAGCAGGGCTCACATTTCAGGTGGCGCGAGTTGGACTGAGATATGTGTACTCGGTGGATTCGACTTCCGGCGCGGCTTCACCGGAAACAGAGATAGGGACAAGCAGGGTCGACGTACGAGTGTGGCATCGATCTTTCGCCGTAATCGCAAAGCGTTGCACCACGTGGTTTCTTCGGCGTATAATCGCGGGCTAATGGATACGTGTATTACACGCGGTCCGCGTGTGGAATTATGGGAATGCCCGTCGGAGCCACTGCACGATGATCTCTCTCGGATCATCATCTCGAAAAATCTTCTTTTCATAAACTTACCACTAAACTTTACCACTCGAGAATATAATTTTTTCGAACAAAAAGTACGGTTTGTTTATCTGAGTAAATTGTTCTGAAAAAACTTATTTTTAAAGGTAAGATAACATTGTTATCATTAACGATTTAAACAAAAAATTAATATATACAGATTAAAATCGTGATTGTTTTTGAGAATCCGTCAGAACAAATATTGAAAAATTTCTTTATCAATATAAAAATTAATAAAATAAAAATAAAATGAAAATTACAGAAATAAGCTCACACAAACTTAGTTCAAACTTTTGTAAAAAGTAACTCCGCGTTGTAAAGTGAGCTCACTAGTGTGTGTCTACGTGAGATATATATATGGCATCTGGTATGAAAAGTAAGTAAAAACAAAATTGAGCGGCCGAAATTTATGTCTTAATAACAACAACGGGTATTTAATCCTAGCATCGATCGCGACCTTTAACATTAATCATCGGGGACGGCACTTATGCGAATCATAAACCATTTTTGCGAAATTGAAAATGACGGTCTCGAGTGGAACGATGAAAAGTATATTTATGCGCTGGGGAAGAACGTGGCTGGATGCTCCCGGGGCTTGCAAGACAATGTGTAATTACACTGGGGAATAAGACTGCAATAAATAATACGCCAGGCCGAACGTCAAGTACCGAAGGACACGGTGCGGTTCTTGACGTGCGTAAAATTCATCCATCGTAATTAGCGGCGGAAAAGCGGTGCGATGATTGTTCAGGCTCGTTCGCACTCGTATATGCAAATTCGTCGTCGGTGGAACATCGGCTGCATTAATACGCCGTTAATTGGAGCGAAGAGCTACTTTCTTTATCGTCACGCCCACGTCAAATGTGCATTTGTCTTTGAATTGAACGAGTCACGGCCTTGCATCGTGATTAATACAAGTGGCGCGTTTTTGTTTTCGACGTCTTTGCTATATACTTGTTTTCGCTTCTTTTATGCTAATGTAGCAGAAATTGCGAGATAACATCAAATTGATTATCACGATTGAGATTCACTTGTTGATCTTAATCGCACCGAAGAAGTTTGTAATAAATGTTGTTCAATTTAGCGAATTTATGTTAAAATTTCCCCTCCCCATAGAGCCGATACATTATTTTTGCATGTACCGATACATCTTTTTTAATTACCATTTTGACTCTACATATATCTTTCCTCAACGACTAAAAAGAATACTTGTTTTTTGTACCCAACAAATGTTTAAGAAAATAACCGTACTCTGTTCAGAATCTTTGATCTTAAAAAAATTGTCTATACAACTTTTGTGACGGAGATCGCGTTTTTAGATGCCAGGTTTTTCGCAAAAGCATACACGTATAGATGTAAAAGTGATTGTAAAGTTGATTGCTGTTTAGTCATTTGTCAAAATCGAAATCGTAAGAAATGATCTCTCAAGACGGCATGCAACCTAAGCTTGGACATGCCATTGTGTGTCACGGTGTGACTCCTATGACTGCACCTAAATGCACACTTATATTCATACACGTGCACGGATCTACACTTAGACGCGTAGATAAAGAGCATGGCGCATTATTGCAGTTGGCGCAAACCGACCCAGATAACACATTGTGGCTAATGAGTCAGTTGGTTCAACGCTGATGGTCTCTGCGCTGCCGCCTCTCTTTTCAAGCTTTTTTTTTTTGCTCTGGCGCAAACCCGTGCACACTTGCAGACTGCGTATTTCCACTTCATTCCATAGCTGTCGAACATGCAGATCGCGTGTAAAAGCAACAGCTTGCTTGATCAACATCCAATTCAACTTTGCCCATTGCCATCTATTCAAACTATCTTTCATTTAACTTTGCCTTTGGCACACTCAACAAACTAATTCGCCAGTGAATTCAAACCTATAGAAATAAAAGGCACAACGAAAACTTTTCCACTTCAGCTCCTCAATCGAGCGCTTCAATTGAAGCTGAAGTAAATGTACTATTTTTTAACGTGAACAAAAAATATAGTTTGTTTTTTTTCCCAGTCTCATATAATGTGAAACCGAGAAAACAACATATAAATAACTGAGAGTGAATATAAGCTCTGAAAAATTGATGTCTGACAAAACAAAGGCGAACGGAGTAGAATATATTTTTCGACCATATTTTTGAGGTCACTTTTTTATTACCCGTTTGACTTTTCATTTTGAAACGAAACTTTCTTTTTTAAAATTATTTTACTTAAAATGTGCCGCAGCCTTGGTTACAAGAATTGTTGTTATTATGATTATGATTGTTGTACATTGTACACAAGATGGTGATAGATGGGTTTGATTTATGGCTCATTTTAGAGGAGAAAGTGAGAGCTTGTCAAACATTGTATTGCTAATTTAAATACGCTTTATATTGCGCTAAAATTGCCACACTACGAAACGAGTCTCTTTTCGTCTGCAAAAAACCGCGTAATTGTGTCCCGGCGTTGCTTCTGTTTCACAATTGCGTTCAATTGCAGCCGTTGCTTATACATATATATCTTTCTTTATGACATAAACTGGATAACATAAACTAGATTTTTGTCTCCCCAGTGGTACGGGACAAAAAATTATCATGCTCGATGCTCTAAACAGGTATTCACTTGAATTATAAATTTTCTATCGCAAAAAATGTCGCACTATATAGCACCACCATCATGTTTTCCTATAAATCGAGGGCTCGCTAAATACGTTTAAGTGAAATTTTGTTTTTCATCTTGGAAGGTTAATAAGGTTTCAAACAGGTTTCAATATCAGGGCCTCCGTAGGGACAAGTTTTTCTGAATCATCCGTTTGCATGTACCCCTCATTCAACGTGACTGACAAAACTACTTATCAATCAGAATTACTTTAACAAGAAAAACCAACTGTTGCGGTTGAAAACATCAAAATCTTCGCCAGAGGTTATAAACTGACACTTGTCAAACTGATTCGTGACAATTTTAATTGCAATTTCACACTTTTTTGACGCTTAAAGAGATGGGTTTCGTACATTTTTTCACGCGAATTTTTTGATTGCGTGCGAAAATTTTGCGTTACGTGCAAGAATGGGTAAATAGGGTATGCTTATTTTCATACTTAGTTGTGTTGGACAACGCAGATGAAGTCGCACAAGAAAGCGTGGTCTTCGTTGATTGACAGAGGTGCTTTTTGTGCGCTGCTCCCTGCACGTTCGTCCCGTGTCTAACAAAACGGACATGAGCTCTCATTATAAAATAATCGCTGATCGTCATGAGTTAATTAAACCATTCAAATCGGCCTTTCACAATAACTTTTTCATCCGCGCAGCAATTGATTAACTCGTTCTGATTGAATTTAAGTGGAAATCTCGCGCGATGATTGTCCTAACCCTTCGTGATTGAATTTGAGCGGAAATCGCGCACCAACTTTTTTGTCACTTCCGCTCGTGCGATGTCAACCCTGCAGCGTCGATTCGTCGGCAGTCGACACGCGCTCGATTCGAAGGACGTCAGCGTGTTTCACAAAAATGCCATTTCCTGTACTTCATCGCTTTGATGCTTTTACGCCCATCAATCGGTGTATGCCAGTAAGAAGAAAAACCCTCTGAGACAAAATGATTTATTTTCACAGCGTAGCGGAATCTGCATTCGTTCCGGATGAAAATTCAAAATATCATTTTGGTGCATTTATTTTTTCTCAGTCAAAATCGTATATTGCTTTTATTAATTTTCTTTGTTCAAATTTCCAAATACGGTCTTGGGGAAAACAAAATAAACAATCAAACAAAAAAATGAATTTCCATCTTCTGTCACCGCGAAACTGCCGGTAAAAATGGTTGCACATAAAAGTGATTTGATCTTTTTACTGGAATAATAATTTTATAAATACATTACAGTCACATGTTGGTAATTTAGAAGCTAGGTACATCAGCGATGATTCGTGGTAAAATGTTTCTTTGGACGACTGCGTCATTGCGGGTGCTAATGCAAAGTTAAAGAAAAAGCAGCCAAAGGTGATGCTTTTGTAACGAGATATACGCTTTTATGTATATGTATACACACTTATGCACTTGTGTTGAGATGGTCATACGGACAACAACTAACAAGCATCTGTTGGTAAAGAGGCTTGGCGACAATAATCCATGCATTTTATATGTCTCGAGGGATTTTAAGACAAGAGTCACTGCGCAATAAAATATTGAACGAGCTAAAACTGGCGTGAAGATAATAGATGCATAAAGCCAGTTCTATTTTTTTTACAAATCATACAAACTGAAAAAAAAAAATATGGAACAAAAGTTGCCAGGAAACATTCGGTTATGCTCTGATTGCAACTTTTTTTGGCAACTGTTGGTACCAGTTTTAAAATCAACTTCCAAGGTTTATTTGAATGAAATTTGATTAAAAAAATGTAATCTGAAAAGCTACATTTCATTATAGTACCTTTTAATGATTTTATTAAATTATTAATTATAATAATATAGTATACGTTATATAGTTTTTGTATAGATGGTTAATTTACTACTCAAGATTAAATAACAATTAGCTTGTGAATTAGTCTAAATTTTTGTCATCAAACAATATGCTTTGAAATGAATAATTATTTATTAGTATAACTTTAAAATTGTACGTAATCATGTAGAGACAAACACGCAGGCTGAATAGAAGCATCGCACCGTAAGGTGAAATGATATTAATCGATATTCTAATCGTTGGATCGGTGCCCTAGGCATCATTACTAGCTAATATCCTTCATAACGGGATCTTGGTTGGTATTACTGCGCATGTCGCCTTAACGATCGATAAGGATCGAACGTCGAATCACGGTCGCTTGTGTAGCGTATTTCTGCGCGACTCGAAGGCCCAATGACTACATATGTCCGTTACGAAAAACATGCACGCCACTCGTTAGTCGTTTTCAAAATACTTTCATTCTCGCACTCTTCAAAATTATGCCTTAAAGCCGTTTTTCTAAAAAAAAGTTGTGATCAAGTACAATAAATCTTACTAATCGTGAAAGTTAGTACGACATAATAATAATTATCGTAAATGAACAAGCGTCGATGAAAAGTTTTTTGGTTCAGAGCACGAATGGTAGGTACCTAGTATGATAATCCGTCATGAGATTAATAGTTTTTATTGATTTCGAGATTAAGATTTTTGTTTCAGTTAGGTAGTAAAAAACAATCTATTATCAAAAAAATCATACAATTTTAATTTTGTATTTTTTTTTGCATTTTAATACTAATTCCATAATCATTTAAATATGGTGTTTTGTTTTGAAAATATAGGATATTGCTCATTACCGGATTAGATATAGCTCAAACCGGATCAATTCTTTTCTTAATTATTTCCGTCGTTAAGTATGTTAAAAAAGATTATAAATGTCCCAAACGCACATATATAAAATATTATAACTTTTTCTATATTTTCAACAAAATCTGGTTTAAGGTAATATTTAAAAATTCAGTACTTTAATTTGCATAAAATTTAATTATTTTACTGTCCCCTGCTTTTTTTCCATCGACTCCTTCTCTTTACCAACCATAAAAAGCCAAAAACGCAAAAAACCACTTTCTCATAATATGCAGCAGAGTAAAATTAAAACGAAACATTCGAAACTGAGAACCAATTGTTTACAATAAATGTATGCTTGATTGTTAGATAATAATGCACCTACCCAAGATTTGAAATGATTTAGATTGAAAATTATTATAAACAAAGTTCAGAAACATTTAGTGTTTGGTGATTTTTATACTTAAAAATTTTTAATGCATACAGAATTATTTATGTTTTATTGTTTTCAACGCTATTGTTTGGATACAAGAATTTAATTTAAGTAAAGTCTAAAAAAAACCGAAACTTTATTTTATGGTTAATTCAGATCTAAAGTAACAATGACGATATTTCTAGATTAGGTGAAAATAAGAAAACAATGAGCCTAAAAAGCAAATTTTATGCAGGTTATAAATCCGTTAAAAAATTTCAGCTACCACTTTTCGGTTTAACTATACCTGGATTAACTTTTGGAATAAATAGAACTTAACATAATTTGCACTGTTCAGGAAATAATTTACTATGTAAGTAGTGTTGTGCAGATTGCATTTTGCTGACTGACCATAAATGTCTCCGGCCAGGAACCTCCCACTTATTGCTAAAACGCTTAGATCGAGCGTGCAAATTCTTTCGATTTCCTTTGCATAATCGATTATTATTTGCTTATCGCATCTTTTGTTGTGTTCCTTAAGCAGCTTAATAAAGTCAAATGTATAAGACTTTTTATAATTTTGAGAATGAACATTATTTTGTTATAACAGAAAATAATTATAATAAAAATGATAAGCGATTCTTAAGATAATATGATACAAGTAACAAATATTTTTTTTTATTTTTCAAATGATGCACTAGAAGGAATGATGAATTTCAACTTTTATGATCGTATGAATTGATTTTCATTCAAACTCGTGGAAGAAGCTAAGCAGAGATTGCGCAAAAAAGGGAAAAAACTGTTAGGAAGAGCGAACAGCAGGGGCGGCATAAATATCAATTTGGCGTGAGGCTGGAATGCCGTGTGTAAATATGAAGCCGAACAGTTTGCAAGAATTCGAGAAATAATGTTTTGCGAGCGATTTGGTGGCTTTTCAACTTATACTTTCAAGCGCAACATGCTGCGTCGAGGGAACTGCTGAAGGCGTGATGCGGAAACCCATGCGCGATATCCCGCGATTTACGCCGCTATCGAAGATAAGTGCGAGGTCTGACTTGGCTCGGTGGAACTGGTCTAAACGAGACCGGCGTTTCAGGCATGGTGCTTTTGTTGGCGAATAACGAGTGACCGTCGGAAACGAAGCGTTCGCACGTTGAAGACGTACTTGTACGCACGTTATTCGCGCGCTGGTTGCAGGTCGAGTTCGCACGGTGCGAGTTTCCTGTGTTCGCAGGCACGCCGCGCGAGGCGACAAATCGATTATGACTCGATACAATGTCGTTTATTGATACGCCCGGTGTGTTTTCAGTTGCTCCGACGTCTTTTCTATCGGCGATTCACTGCATTACAAGCATACAATCCGATGCGAGATTTTCATCGCAATCGATGGATAGTAATGAGCGAGTATTTTTGTCCGATAATACACAGCGGTACTAATAATAATCATATTTATTATGTCCAATGCGATGATTGCCCGAGATTATCTGCATTTTTCATGCACTGTCTTTGAGTTGCAATCCTTATTTCTTTTTTTTTTGTTTTTCAACCAACTTTTTTGTGGACTCTAACGTGAGATCGGCGATCGGTAGATTGTGGACTTGTCAAACGAGTATGTTAGCGATGAGAAACTGTAGCCATTTGAAAATTAATTGCAGCTTTGATTGTACGAAACGATTTTCATATCGATTGAAAATTTTCTGACGTGCACTTTGAAAAGTTAGAAGATAACAAAAATCGTTTAGAACTTTTTGTTTCAATTTGTTATTTTCGATTTGCTTAAACCGATTTGTTGTAAAACTTAGCATAATTGTCCTTGCAACTTTTGTTTGTTTTTTCTTCTAATCGTATGCATGTAATAAAGCTTTCGTTTAATTCAGTTTTTAATTGATTATACCTTTAATAGTAAGATTCCTTTCCGCGGGAACGATTATTCGTTTTTCCTCGGAAACATTTCCCAGAAGAAAAAACTCGCTCGTCTCAGAGCATTGAACAATTATCCGAGCCCTCTTCCGCGAAATGAAAAATTAATAAAATTGAAGTGTGTTGCGCTCCCGCGATGTGCTCACTGCGTCAAACGTAACGTTAACATTATCGCAATAAACCGGAACTATTAACATTCTAAAGCGCTTTTACCAATTGCACATCGGGAACGGAGAAAACGACTTTTTTTCCTCTCCTTATAATGCTTTATTTCATTCAATTGTGTACGCGTATTGCGCTCGAGAAAACCATATACTATGAAACACTTAGCGAGCGCCAATATCAAATTTCTCGTCGGGCAAATAAAAATAATGTGTGTATCATAAACGTGACTCGTAATTGGTCCAATATGTTTGTTTCTCGTTCCACGCCTTCGAACGTTTTGTTCGTAATGAGCGCAAAGAAATAAAAGCCACCACACCGCCCGGTTATTTATTTTATTTTTAAATTATCGCCGATAAATTCACCCACTTCCGGCAAACTTGACGGCGCCGCCAATTATTTCGCTATCGTCGCCAAAGCTTTTACCGCGCATTTTTTTACCGCGTCTCAAGATAAATAAGCGCATTCGTGACGAACACGCGAGAGCGTGATAAATTATTCGGTTTCGGGTGGCCGGTGTGTGCGACCAGCTCGCGCTCGAAAGTCCACATGAAATATTGTGAAACGAACGTTATAAATTGGGACGCCGACAGTGCGCGAACAACAAGAATGCACGGCTAATTTCTCTTTAGCTTAGATCGTACCGAGATTAATTTTTTGCAAATGATTCAATTTGAGTCTCGAGTTACGTTAACGCCGCGATACACCCCATACATTATTTTCAGACCGGCGAAAAAAGGCTTGGCCACTGATCATGGTGGGTCTGGACATTGACATGACGTTTGTGTAACTTTAAGAAACATTCAATCCATACAAGTTTACTACGACCCAAAAGAATGTTACACAAAAATTTTATACTTTGATATCTAGTTCCATTAATTTGCTACTAGTAATCGTGAACTATGACATTCAGGACAATCGAATTATGATAGGCTGTACATAGGTATATCATAGTGGGATAACCTGTCCCGTCAGTTTCTTCGAGACAGCTATACTTGACATTTTCCGACCCACCGAACGAGTTTTCGACTTGACATGGATACTAATCTGATTATTATTTCAAATCAACGAAAGATACTTGTTCTACATACTAGAACTATGTTTTTTTTTTCAGAAAGCGTTCGCAAAATTATGCAACTCTCTGGTTTCAACTTGAAAATGAAACTGAAACGATTAAACTTTGATTCGAGAAAAATTTCATCCGAAGGAGTCATTGTCATATTGTTTCTATTTATAATATTTCACAGTTAAGGATCTGAGAGATAAGAAAATCATCGGTTGATGATTTTCTTATCTTCCTTAAACACGGAACACACGAAAGACAATGTCTGATTGTGGAAAATGATGCCGACAACAGCGGTTATAAAACGCGAAAAAGAAAAGCGATAGACAAATTTATCGAATTTAAAAGCCAATAAATTAGTGATATAACTGTAACTGATAAACGGCCTTTCATTAGCATTCATATAGCAATGTTAAATTGTTTATAATGCGGAATTTTACGTAAGCAGTAAACAGCAAAATTTCTGACTATAAATTGTGCTGCACTCCATAAGTTTAGTTATGTTTTACAAGTTTGCTTTCTTGGTCTTGTAATCTCTGCTATCAGTCAACCTGCCAAACAAACTGTCGCGTTAACTTATGCGTCTGAAATATCAAACACAATGCAAAGAAATTTGTCCAATCGATCGGCCGATACTCTTTCTAGTCAACTTTTGAAGCTTGGCACCAAAAAATCGTTCACACACATAAGGAATCAAGATTAATCCCCTGCAACATGTATAAACACATTGTTGATAAATTTATGGGTTGCTATTTGCTTTCGTATTTCTCACTTTTTGCCGTGTGCAAAGTGAAATTTAATTAATTTACAGACATGCGAGTCCGTTGTCTAGTCGGTAAAAGGTTGATTTACGTATCAGGGAGGTTGACATCAATGGACTGGCCATTGCAACAGCACATAGAGAATGACAGACCGCAGCGTATCGGCAAGTCCGCGGATGAAATATAATTGCGTGTTTATTACGGATTTATAAGCGCTCTTATCAGCGACAACATCATAACATTCGAGTCATATCTCTCGCGGCGCTGTGATGAAGATTTAATACCACGTGGTTGGTACTTTTATGCGAAGTCCATAGCGTTCGTGTTGTTGCGTAATGCGCATCGTGTTCGTTTCTCGGGAAATGCAATGCCCGCGCCGGAAAAATAATAAGCTCAAAATTGTGAGGTCGTGAACCATAGTTATTTCGCCGCGGGAATCCGCGCGCGGGTATCACCGCGCGGTGTGTATACGGTTAGACGTGCGCGGGGAATTGCATGCTATCCTATTGACAAGAAAGACTACTGCTTGTATGAAGGAAGTCTGAGGCTGTAAAGTCGTCAGTTTATTGCTCTCAACTCGTGTCGGTTAAATAGAGGTGTTACGAAATGTCATTACGCTCGAGACGTCTCTGTAAGCGAAAATTAATGCCACGATTTTGTCCGAGTGTAAAAATTATATATCCTGACAAAAACGGGCGCTCCTTTTGTTTCAGGTCTCATCTGCTTGATTGGACCATGAAAAGCTCGCAACTTTTTTAGACCTTTGCAATCAGGAAATGGTCATACGTATATATAATTTCTAAATTATAGTTACGTTTTTATTTGTTTTAAACTGGCTGCTTTTTGCTTGAGCGAATTTCAAATCTTGATATGTGCAAGGAAATAAGTAACACCCTCGGTACAAACGAGAGGCGCTTTGACAATATATTGCCAATTCACTTCTCCTAATTGCCAATATCTTCTGTTTTACGAGAAAATCTAAAGAAACTAGTGCCTCTTACCGAAGAAATATAATATGTTTTTGAAATCTCAAACATTAATAATGTTTATAACAAATATAGCAATAATTTTCAAACATTTTGATTCATTATTTATAAATGTCGAAGGCTGGTTGGTTTCGAAAAAATAAATATAATAAAGTACCAAATTGTTCGTTACGAGTTTATTGGTCAATTTCACAGATTGCTCTGTCGAAAAAGTTGTTTGAAAATTATTGCAACCTTTTTGGCCGTTTACCTTTTAAATCAGAGTTTAAAGTTTTCGAAGTCTCATTATCAGCGCAACAGGAATTTGGTAAAGGATCCTTTCCACTGACCTGAATTAGTCCAGAAGGTTGACGCTTGAACCTTCTCTGATTACGCATGGACGATAAATTGCCTTGCATTTTTTAATTGTTCCCACTCTCTCTTTCTTTAACTCGATCGCGATATATTTTTACCCGGTTTGTGTTTCACCTTCATATTCATTATCTCCAGTATATGTTTGTCATTTTTGATAATATTTCACGTTGATTCCTGCGAAAAATTTTCTGATAGAAATCAATAACCAGATAGAAAGTTGATTTACGTTTGCCAATACTTTTCCAACAATTCTGCAATTCGATATCAATTCATTGTAACTGTTTTGTTCGGCAAAGATAATAATTTCAACATAAACTTTTTCATTGCACACACATTTCCGCGGGCGATAATAGCCATCTCGGTCGTAAGAATCAAAATATTAAAATTACGAGCATTATGTGCGCGGAAGAGGCTTTCAAACGGCAACTGCAGATGTAATTCCAAAAGATGCAGCCCCACGTCTTTTGATACGACTGATATTTATTAAGAAGTGTACATTGTAATGTTGCTAATAAAACTTTGAGATTCGTCGAGATTTATACTTTGGGCGTGCTGTAAATTGTTCGCTTTCGAGTTATAAATGGTGAGCTTCCTTTATTTACATGTCCAGCAGACGTGCACTCCAAAGCTGGGTGATTATAAACTATAAAATTTCTTCTGTTATGAAGAAATGGCTTTTTGTTCGCTAATTACTGCGAAGCATATTTACTTCATTCCTTTGTGTATTAAAGTATAAACTTGAAAATGTATTCAAAATTCTTCAACATTCATGGCGAAATTGCAATGTTTGTTCCAGTTATTGAATGGACGATACAAAATAATAAAACAAATAAATGATACCCGATCGAGTGCAAATTTGAGCACAAATCAATCAACGTTTAATATAAATCAAATATCCAGATATGGTATAAAAGTTTAAATACTTTGTGATTTGATAGATCTTTGTGAAAACGTGCTTCGACTTACATAAATGGATGGGTGCAAAAATATACGGAAGCTATGAAGAAAGCAGCAGGAGGAGAAAAAAAAAGACAAGCGAGTTGGTAAAAAAAAGCGGTGGAAAGAAAAACGAGCAAGACACGAAGAGGAAGAGATGAATCCGCACGCACGGTAAACGCGTTAGACGGCCATATGCACAATTTGATCGACTGAGAGTAATAAACCCTGCTCCGCGAGAGCATCGGGTAAAAATCGCCGCGAGATCACGAGAGCGACGAAGACGGACGAGCATGATCGTAGATGCAGCTCTACGCTCGTCGTAGTTGTAGTAATAGTAGTTGTATCATAGTAGTAATAATAAAGTGGTAGTCGTTGCGCGTCACGGTCCAACAGTCCGATCTTGCAGCCGCACGGCTAGCCGGCTACTGGTCTCCTCCCACACGTAAATGTAAACGCGTTCGCGTTAAAAATTATTTGAACAAACGAAACTGAAATTTTCTCTTGCACACACAGCTAAGGAAAGTTTTATTTTCATATTTCTGATGTTTTTCATTTACGAACAAAAAAAAATTTATTTGGAAAAAAATACAAAAACTAAATTTATCAAGAATTCAATTTCGTTTTGGTAAAAAAAAAAAAATTTTTTAAATCAATGAGGAATTTAAAAATTTACATCTTAGTTAGTTTTTTCTTTCATTTAATTTTGTCTTTCAAGATAAGCTGATTATACGCTAATATGAACCATGGCGTAGATGATCAGAGCCGCGCAAAACGCAGCACGTGGGTGTTAACGGGAACGCAGCGGAATGCAAGAGACAAGCGAATGTGATGCATATTTCGCGTTTTATGCTCGAATTTTTTGTTACAACAAGCGTGAGTGCGTGGGATATCAAATATTTGTGTATGTTTCAGCGCATTGGAAGAGACAATACTATAGATAAGTGCCAGTGTCGAAGCTGCATTATTGTTGCAATATTTTTGAGATGTGCATTAGCTGGTTGCAAAACTTTATGTGTCCGCCAGTGTTGCAGTTTGTTCTGAGAATAAAAGTTCTACATAGACGGTTGTTAAAGTCATGACCAGTTATTTATGGCATTTATCGTATCTCGGAGACCAAGTGGTTTGGTGACGAAAGCAAGTTACGAATTTCGGTCGCTTTTCCATCATTAGGAGCATTTTTGTTAGCAGCTGTGTTCGTTCTGGTTTGTACGTGATTTCACGCTATGAATATCAAAGTTGATGATGGAAAAAGTGCAGAGAGGATTCCACTTGAGTTCATTCGTTTCAAAAAAAAAAGAAGCTGAGCAGTTAAACTGGGCTCGAAAGAAAAGTTGCCATAAATATAAATATTAACGAAATAAGGTAAAGCGTGGCAGTTAAACGACGATTGCGATACAAATAATTGCGAAGGCCAAGTTTATGGTGCTTTTACACGTGCTCCTTTGGCGAACTGAAAAAGAACTGCCATAACTGCGGGCGTGCGATTATATATTTCACTGATTGTAATGGTTCAACGTTTAACATGATAAATAATGAAAAATAAAAAAAAGGTTATACACGCGATAAATTATTGTTTTTCGAGCTGAAAAAAATGTTCATAATTGTATAATCGTGATTTTATGAGACAGCAAATAAATAATTATGGAAGCATGAAAAAGTCGTTTATTTCGTGTAAACACTGTCGTACAAAGTACATTCGTATAAACGTATGTATGTACACAAACTTTTCCATCTCAACATCGATTACGAACTTGTCTTGCATAGTATCATTTTAATATCGATGCATTCGCTGATTTAAGATGAGGGGTTGTCCAAAGTAATAGGGAAGCTAAGAAGATGACTTTTATAGGCATTGCGTAAAAAGGTACATGGTAAACGATCATCCGATACAGAACCCGTAAGCGCTTTACGACGCCACTCCCTCGACAAAGTGTGTTCTGAGAGGTCAACGTAATGGTTGTCTTTCGTCGTTTTTACCAATAATCCTTGCATTTGTCAACATTCAGGATCGCAAAGTACATCCGTCTTTTCGCAAACTACGTTGAATGTAAAACGGAGCTCTTTAATATTGGTAATTTCAATTTAATGAGACTTCCCTTCTGGTCAGAAAAGGAAGTCGTATTTCTTTTGTGCACGATATTTTTGTTAAACGATATAGTAGACCGTTCGAAATAACCGTTGATTAGCGTACGTGCGAACGTCGTAACGGATCTTTTTTTTTTCTTTTACATGTGATACAATATGTTTCTGAATTAGTGCGATCCGGCAGCTTTCTGTTATTCGCGGGAAAATTTTTCCAACGATGATGTTCGATTAGAGACGACGCCGCACAGCGAATTTCCGGTTTTAGAATAAGATCCACTCATTATGTAACATTTTAAAAATTTTAGCATGAATAGATTAATTATCTACTGCTATATATGCAGGTAAATTGAATTCAAGTATCTGTGGCGCAGAGAATTTATTAGAATTATCCAAACGATAATAGTTAGAACCTCTAAACTGAAATGATACTTTTTAAATTAGTACATGAATATAACTCGATAGCAAAAAATCTGAAACACTATTTTTTTTGTCTAGATAGAACTGTTCGTTGAGATGTAAAGTGTTTGGAGCATTTGTTTGAAATAAGAGAAATGAATCGAAGCGTTTAAGTTTTTGTTACTACACACTTGGTCTTTGAAAGAGGAATAAATAACTCACGTGTTATAGGTAGAGCGTTCCAACACGTCGTGGAGCCACGACCGTAACAGCAAGACGTGGTCCACACTTGGCAGGTGGTATGGGTGCCGCGTTGTTCGTCGGTGGTGTTTCCGGTCTCGTACCACCGACTCCATTTCCACCTCGCAGTTCCCAGACCAGATTAGTTAACGAGCGAGGTCTACTCAAGCGTCGAGATCTGTAATTGAGCAACCGATTATGATCAACGATTACCACGAATGATAGCAACGCGAACGCATTATTCCTATTATTCAAGATCGTGACCTTTTTTCTGGGAGTTTAGCACCGGCACCGGAGTCGCCGGAAGTACGTCCTCCAGAATGACTGGAATCGAGGGTACCATCCAACTCCATCGCTTGCTGAAGGTTAGTGAGACTTTTGTATCGTATGTTAAAGAGTGGCGAGCCACCCTTGAACCCCGGAGGGGTTTCTTTGAGCGGGGAAGCACTTTTTTGTCTAGCGAGCGGGCGTCCTCTCTGAGTGCCTCCATTCTTCACATAGAGTTTAGCCAACGGGGTAGAACTTAATGGCTTTTCAACATTTGCTACAGGGTTCTCTTTGACAGCTCTTCTCGTTCTCTTCTCTGCCTGCAGTTTCTTCGTCGGTATCGTTTCTATTGGAGGTGGTTCCGGTCGATCATCTATAAGCGGCGCCACCGTGACGGTAACTGGAGTCAGAGCTGCTGGACTATTGGCAACGTTGCTGCTCTGTAGCAAACCCACGGACCCACTGATCGGTGGGCCACAACTTTCGTAAGGTGATCTAGCGCTTTTGGGCAAGGGCGCGAACCCTCTCACATAATCGTAAATCTGATCTATCTCGTCGTATTCCTCAACGTACGAAGGTGGCACTCGGTTCTCGTCGTGTCTGTAGGAAGAGTGGTTGTGTCCAATGATGTGCGGGCCGCTGGTCTGGTGGTGATAGTGGTGATGGTGATGGTGGTGTCTATGATGATTGTTGGCACTGTCCGAGCTAGCGGACCTTCTCAGAAATCCGCTCCTCGTTTGGCGTTGCTTACTCTCACCCAGACGTCCGTCCAGCACGTGGGCCCTGTCGGCCACTTCGACCACCAGTCTCAAAGAACGCTCCACCAGTCTTGAAAACTCCTGCATGTTCCTTAGAGCATCCTCGTTTCGCGCTTTCACTAGCTTGAGAGGCGCTGCGAGAGGTAATGCCACGGCTGCTCCCTCTCTCTGCAGTGGTATCGCAAAAACGTGCTCCTCCTCGAACGTGGACAGGAGGCGCAGCTCCGGCAGGAACTGCGACGAGGATTTGAGCCCCCGCGGTGGCTGCCCATGCACCAAACGGACGGTCATCGGCAGTCGCTTGCTCAACAATGCTTTCGCCGTGTGCACCCCGCTAATGTTGTCTTCCCTCGCGAGGGCACTAAATCTGCCCCGCTGGTCCAGCCCTAGGAGTATACTATCCCCTCGACAGTCCACACACCGGAGGTATCTTCCTCTGCCGGGCAACGTGACTTCTCCCGCTGTAACAATTGTCTCCCCCGCTAGTAAAGTCCGACTGCCTTCCGGCATGACTGCCCCGGCATCGTCGACTTTACAGGCCAATCCACGAATAGAATCTCGAACCAAAGCACCTTCCTCCGGACACTTGCGCATCAGCTCGCCCACAGACTCGATCCCACGAACCGCTCTGCCCTCCTCGCTCAAAATCTCAAAGTAACCTCCGTACGTGTCGGGTATAGCTAATCTCGGTCCGACCCCAACCACTCTGCGCCCTTCTTTGATTTTGACGGCCTGTGCGACGATTTTGCGCCGGCGACCCGCAGAGACCAGCAGCGCGGTGCTCTGCAAACTCGGGGCCGGTAAAGTGGGCACGCCGAGTCCACCGTACTGGCCCTTCGTGATCTTAATCACGGCCGGCAGACGGTACTTGGAGATGAACTCGCGGAGGTAAGTCGCCTCGTCTGCCCATCGCGCTGCCGCGACAACGATCTGTCCGTCGGTCGCTGCCATCTGTTGGGACGGCTTCTCCGACCTTGGCCCTACGCCTACAACAGCGACAACTTCTGCCTTGGCACGCTCGCTGCAACTCCGATCTTCCCCATCTGTAAAAAACAGTAGAAAGTGCAAAGTTAGAAATGCATGCTTTAGAAAACATATTCCTCGGCTCACCGAGATAAATGATTATGCAACTGATTCAATAGGCGATTTGAGAGAGGTGTACACGCTAAATCACAGACATCAATGAGCACTTCTTTCGCTCGAACCGTAATTATATGTCACCATCTGCCGCGCGATTACCATAACGATCGTCGTTAATCTAAAAATCGGCATATCAAAAACGACCATTGTTTATGATCGCGTCTCGTGTATCCTAAACAAATCCAATTTCCGCGAGAGGCTCTATTGGCCGCGTCATCTCTCCAATGAGATACATATTAATTTGCATAGAATCGCATCTGGCGAAAGTGTAAACAGCCTCAACAATAGAGCGTCGCGTTAAAGGCGTGGACGGCTCGCGTGGTCCTAACACCAGTGCATTGTGTGGCAAGCCGCGGGTGAGCGGAATTAATATATCGGCATTGTCTAGGTTACAAGAAACTCGGGCCCGAAATAACTAATCGATCTGCCGTCTTCCTACACTGTTAACGCGATCGATTCAGGACTTTCTCCTTGTCGTACAATCAGCCGACTCGTCTAAGGCGTGCACCGTGTCCGTTACATCAAACAAACTGCGGTGCCTTTTTCACGCGACTCTGTCCGATCGCGCGAGAAAGAGCTTTTGTATATACGGTGAGCGCGATAACAAATCGCGCTGAAGAAAATTAAACTCCCCGGTTTCACTTTTCATGAGGAAAACGAAAGCTCCTGTCTGTCAGGGGACCAGATATGATCGGCCTTTTGGCTCGCAACGGTTTACGCATGTGAAAGTCTGTTATTACAATTATCGCACCAAGTGTCCAGATGATGCAATTACGCGCTATCGAGATCGCAAGGGAGGGGCCCGCATAGATTTCTCAGAGGCGCGTCTGTCACGGAGCCTGAGGCTATCGCTGATTGCTCATTAATTGTTCTTATCCAAAACTGACGGAAACCGGCACCGCAAAACACCACACACAATATCCACAGTTACAACAATTTAAATACTCAGAGAAATGCTCAATTCTTATCGGCATCTAATTCAAGATCTTTTTATCTTTCTTCATTCTCAAGTTCTAGTAGACCTAACGTGGATGGATTTTTCCGTTTTAACGCGACTTTTATTATGCCGACGAAAAAAGGCACATAATAACTGTAAACACCAAGACACAAGTCAAATTACATATCCATAAAACTCGTATGACTTTGTTGCCCGCAATGCAGGTTCACAAAAAGATATAAAGCTTAATCCATAAAATTATAAGGTGTTTTTTATAGGCTCGTCGCACTTACATCGAGGTATTACGCATTTGTAAAAATAACATGTTTAACCCTTAGCCTCAAGGGCTTTTATGGTTTCAAGTTATCGTGTTCAGCGGTCGTAAATGATGTTACCAAACTGTCTGGAGGTTTCATTTACATGCTGAATACGGAGGAAATCATTACATTCGACCAAGACATTTTCACGTGAAAAGGAATATAACTGGCTGAGGAGAACGTTGACCTGATATCACAGTGAGCAGATTATATCTTCCTTCGAGTTTCAATTGAATATCTATCCTGACTCTATAAGCCAAAATTATAGCTACTCAATAACAATTTGCATCGCTTTTTTTATTAGCTAGACTGATGATGCAAAAATATCAACATTACTTAACATATGACTTAATTTTTTTCTCAATTCAACAATACATGGTAATTAAAATTTGAACTTTTAACAAATCAAATATAAAAAAGAAAAACATCAGCACTCTCAGGATAATATATTTTTCTTGAAAATGATCAATTAAGATGATTGAAATCGGGGTTCATATAACGATTGGCTGTCCAAGTTCACGATTTCGACACTCCTCTGCGGGATGATCTGACTGGTCGGTCCACCGAGCAATCATGACACGGTCTGTCATTATGAGATTGAACATCCGATACACCTGGGCGAAGGTCGCGAGCCAACGTCAACGTACCTGCCGATGCCCTCGCAAAACTTTTTTTTTTTTCGATGAGTCCCGTTGATGGTTTCTGTCTTTTCCAGTGAAAACTATTGCTCGGCATAATTTAGATACGACGATAAATCATCTCACGGAGTCTATTACGTCACAACCACTTATATATATATGTATATACGCAGGTACAAAGTCGTCGCAAAGATTGACGGGTGTCGATAAAGTACGCCGGTACTAGATATTATAATTCCAACGTCCGCCACTGGGTCTGACTTAGCGAGCTCAAATCGATTAAAGGGTGTACTTTCGTTCGACTTTATTTGTCCGCTATTACAAGACAAATGAGTGCGTTTTGTCACACTCTTAATGTAAACGCGACAGATACGTCCATAACGGAAATACTCGTCATGAAGAGTGATATGATGAATTGTTTCATGTTCAAAATAACGGGAAGCAGCTTATATGGTCACCACTGACGAACCTTCTTGATGGCTCATTCAGGAAAAGTCTATTATCGATTCATGCCTGTCCGAATTAGAATGTATGCGCCTTAAGCCTTTGACTTTTTTCAGTAATAAATATTTTTGTGATTAATTGTTTTGTAATTTTATTCACAATCTTTTAAATAATCATGTTATAGAACTTTTATACAAAATTGTTATAAAATTATTATACGCAAGTTATTTTACATAAAACATGTAAAATATTACATAAAATTATAAATTTAACCAACTTTATTTCAATTTTTTATATAAAAGTGGACAAAATTTGTCAAAAAAGTATGAATTGTATATCTACATCTATGTATAAAGCAAACTTGTTAAATAAATTATCTAAATTTACAGATATTTTTGTTTAAAATATTATGTACAAAACTAATTGTATCATTTTTTATAGAGACTTGATTTCCTGGTTCTAATGAAAAAAGTAGAATGTAATTTAATATCTATTTTTCAACATTGACAAATTGAATTGCATTTGCTATCAAACATAAAAAGCATTTTGTAACAGTTAATTTTGTGGTCGTGCAATTTTATGAACACCATTAAAAAAATTAATAAACGGTTCAGAATAAAATTGCTAAATACATAATTCAGCTATTAAAACATTGAAAATAGCGAAAAAGGTAAAGATAACTATCTTATGGCTGGTGAATTATTATAAATGTTTTACGATTTGTTAAACAATTTTCCTCGGCCTTTAACTTTGTACACAATGTAACAGATTTGAATTGAACATTAATTCACTGAATACACATAAATTTTTTTGTTTTACGAAACAAGCAATTAAAAAAAAGTGGCACCAAACAATGAGACAGCGTTGCGACTAATTTTGTTGCCTAATTCGCGATCAATCGTTTCATACAGTGAGCAACAAGTGGTTGCCAGGCCCAGCTATTGCACCGCTGGTGAAATGGCAGGGTGCGCGCTTGTGCCGTCCTCGCCTTATTAGTTTTGCGCAGTTATGTATTCATTTTGATTGCAATGCATCAACCTGATGGACAGTCTTGAACATTGCTAACGATTGTTCAAAAGCCAAACATCATTCTCAAACGACGTAATGGAGAATTAAAGCATGATAAGTTTCGATCGAGTAAATTTTATGTACACTTTTATGTAACCGCGACTGACGTTGAGCAAGTCGCGGTTTATATTTTTAAACCCTATGTTATGGCAATTTGTTAACCAATAATTGATTTTTACATTTTCGTTTTTTTAAAAAAAATATATATATATCAAACAATCCTATAAAAAATAAAAAAACAAACATTATAATTAAAATTTAAATAAAATAAGAAATAAAACTTTACTTTTATCAAATAATAAACTTTATCGTATTCTGAGAGTACGAATTTCTATTTTTTTTTTATTTTCTTATATTATCATCTTCTTTTTATTAAAACTTTTTTATTATTCAAATAAGATATACATCCATTAATAAGCAAATTATGCAACTTTACTGTTGAAAAAAAAAAAAAAAAAATTACAAGAAACTGTGCGATGCGAGAATAATTTCGCAACGAACAGGGTACAGAAGAAAAAGTGAATACATCACCTTATACACGATTCTCTTTCACTTATGAATCTCGATCTGGTTCCCTGCAATTAGCGGAGATAAAGTGATTCGTTATACGGATTCAGAGTGAGGATCGTTATAAGCACTCGTGTAATCGCCCACAGAATGTTTTCCGTAAAAACGGTACTGCAGCGCAATGATTTCACTCGCGTTTGATCGACCATTCAATAACACTTTCACAGGTAGTTAGAATCAACCCCGTGACAAAATGAAACACATGAATTAACGTCACTCAGTCGTTTCATTTTTAATGCATCTGCTGTCATTTAATGATCACGATATGTTTTTAGTTTTCAAATAAAATAGTTTTGCAATTCAATATTTCACAAACCAACAATTATAATTATAATTTCCATTAATTTTTCATTATCAAAATTATTATGATTCTGAGATTCGTTAATTTTTTTTTATTTGCGTAATATGTTTTTATAAGATGATTATCATGTAAATTACTTGGACGATAAACTCGAAGGAAGATGAGGTTTAATGTTTAATTAATAAACCGTCTGAACATTCGTAAGTTGGAAAAAAAACAGATACAACAAATAAAGAAAGAAGATTTTTTCGCAATGGGGGTGAAAAAAGAAGAAATTGACAAAAATTGAATTTGACATGCTCGGCAAACGTACGATACGCTTTTGACAGCTATAATGCAGCACACTGTCCGCAGTGTACTTATCGCGGCCGATATATGCATTGCGCTGCTGGTTTATCAAGGATTGCACATAATGCACGCCGCAACGACCATCGATCCTCACGAGATTTACTGCCAATTATTTTTGTTCGCATGTGCCCGCGCTCCAGTAATCACTGATCGAATCGAGGTAGCAATATGACGCTTCGCCGACAAAAGTATATAAGACGGTCTCTCGCTTTTACAGGTGTTCTTGTAATCTTCGGATTGTGATGTGTAGATGATCGGACTCGTTTCCACGATAATTCATGCCTCTGAGTTATATTTTTCTTCCGCTGTTCGTGTCTCTACTGTGTGTTTTCTTTTTGTGCGCCTACGGAAATCAGCGAAACTACATTCGATTTTCATCATACCTCGGAGTTCCCTTCGGTGTACAGGTTTTCGTCCATAATTTCACTCTTGTCTCTTGTGATTACACATTTTTGCACGCAAATTTTATTCCGACGAAGTAAAACACAGAAGAGAATCGACAAAACAAAAATCTGAAAATGCTGTCATCATGGTCAGAATGGTAGAAACAAAAATGAGGAAAAGCAGAAAAGAAAAAGTTTTTAGCAATGGTGTATATTATTCAGCAACGACGCAAGCTTCATCGTTTGCAGCGCATTCCACGTTTTCTCTCCTACAAGCAGTTAGGACGAAAATTACGACCGTGGGCCGGACATGCTGCCTGCAGGGTTTACCTTTGACCGGTGTTCGAACGCGAAATGCAGATACGCGTTGCGACGTAAGATCGGCCGCATGGTAAAGAGACAAGGGACAAGGAACTGGTAGTAGAAATAAAGGTGGGTCGAATAAAGGGAAGAGAGAAGAAAAAGCGAGATGGAGAAAAAGAGCAGCCGAGAGGGAGATACGACGCCGAGGGAAGAAAAGTCGAAGGTGGAGGTGGCGCGGGAGAGAAGCAACGAACGAACACTAGGCGCCTCCTTGTCGTAGTTATATTTAGATCCGCGCTGGGTAAAAGGGAAAGAAGAAAAAGGAGGCGCACACACCGTGCGCGTTTTCGTGCTCCTTGTTTTATATCTGTCCGGTTGTTGCAGCCAACTATGCACTCGCCGGGGGAAGATCACGTTGCGGATCGCGTTCGCGTTTAGACGACCAATGACAAAGACTCTGATATCATCGGTTACGTAAAATGGAATTTCTGCTTTTCGGTTCCCACGATTTCGTGACACCGTTCGCAATGGATCAAAAAGTCAACCCACTTTTTACTTAACAAGGGCTGCTGCTCTGCTCTCAAATAAATAAACCCTTTCGTCCCCCCTTCTTCTTTTCATCCGATGAAAGATTTGTAACAATGTTGTAAAACCGATCGTCATTGTTATAACAAGCGAAGAACCTTGAACAAATATTTTAATTGTTAAAACTGATGTGCAATTCAACGACTGATCGTGAATTCGCGCGCTCTGTCTGTATCGCGGATTTGAAGTTTGCGCTAAGAAATTTCGTCTCTTTTATGCGTTTGTGACTATTACGCGAGCGCTTAAGTGTCCGACGAGACCAAAAGAGAAAAAGATCCAGAAAGAGATAGTCACGATCACCGGATAAATCTTGTGCAGCCTAAGGAGCATATTTTACGACCAAATCGATTATCCACGGACGTGCACACGAGAAAGTTCAGTAATGAACGCGTGGCTAACAGACTCCGCAAGGTCTTCCCTAGACTTGAACTGGATGCTGTAGCGAGATCCGTGCAAACACTATTGCGAGAAAATTCGCGTCTTTTCATTGTTTTCCATTGTTTCATATCCGATGACATCTTGAATTAATTTTCTTTTCCATAGTCTAAAATCAAAATGTACAAAATCCACGTTTCAATAAGAATGTTTAATGTTTTTTTTGTTTTACTACCAACAACATTTTGCAAATGTTACATAAATTATTCTAGATATTGCGTTTTTCTTGTTCTTGTTTTGTATAAATCTGTTGGATGCAACTACAAAGATGAAGAGGAACGATTCGAACCACCGGACAGAACGTTACATGGAGTGCATCTGAATATAATATATTAGAGTATTAACCATTTAAAAAACCTACGTAGTAAAATTCATGGAATTAAACCCTTATATAAAACGGGCAAAATGTTCAAACCTTACTTACTGATTTTTAGGGTATATTAAAAATTATGACATTAAACAAGTAAATGTAGAAAACTTCTAACATTAAATAACGGGTGGGAAACTTTTTCCCAGTATTTCTCATTTGATACTATTTTCAAATGTTTTTGAAGGAATCGATAAATTGCAACAGCATTTAATGATGAAAATAAATAATTTATTATAATTCATGAATATGCTAAAATTGCATTTTTTGCTCAAATTTATGGTAAAAACTTCTTGGATTCCATATTTACTCTGTAATATCATGAGTTTTGACGGTTGACGTATGAATTTTTAGGTTTCATGATTCATTAACAAATTCATGTTTTATACGCTAAAGCATTTTTATCGGATGAATTTGTAAGTTGAAATTGAATTCTAAATTGAATTATTAAACATCAAAAAGATTCATCCAAGTTGACGTGAAAAGACACTCTTTTAGATATTTTGATTTAAAATTTATTTTTTACCTTAAATTTTGATATAAAATACAGCCTATATGTCAAGTGTAGTAATCAAAACTTTAAACTTTATGACAAATATTGTTCTTCGAGAGTTGATGGCGCATTAATAAAAATATTAAAAAAAAGTTTAAATTTGACATTTAGAAATTTAGTTTACAATGTTTGGCAGAAAATACTAGAAAATTATATTACTATGACTATAAATTTTTAAATATAAGTAGAAATAAATATAACGGAAAAAAAATCTGTGACCTTTAATTTTTATAATAGACGGAAAATCCTTTTTCCAGAGAACATTAAGGGTTAAAAAATGGCCAGACTCACGAAGTATATAAGTTATTGCTTCGTAATTGCTGGTTCATCTTTTTTTTTTTTTTGATAGACCAAACACTTTATACCTTAACTGCATTAAGATCTTGGAACAGCTTCCATGTGCCAATTTATTCAATAATTCAAAACTCCTTTTTATTTCGACGAAAATTATTGTAAATTGCCCTTTTCCTTATCGGGAGAATGCAATAGCTTACATTTTAATTCCACTGCTGACTTATTCGTCGATCAATTAAACTTTTTATCGGTGAAATCCTTGAATTTTACAAATTTTTTGTTTGAGTCATCGAAATGCTAATTTTATATGAAATGTTTAATCGAGCGTATAATATTGTATGTTTAACGAAGTAATGGTTTTCTAATGGATTTTCATTTTGTATCAGGATATTTAACATTTTGCTGCATGCTTTGGCGCAGATGCAACTTGGATGATTTATGGAAATTGACACGCGCAAAACAGGTGTGTATTTAGCATCGTTGACACTCTTCGAAAAAATATGGTACGGTGCAGTGGGGCATTAATTGTATCCATGGCACGAGTTCCATGAAATCCAATTTTCTCCGTCGTTAGATCAAAACATGATTCACGATAAATTATGATTCGACTAATTACACAATTTCAGAATTAAATAAATTCTATTATCCACATATCGTAACCGTGGATCGCGTAACAAAGATAATTATATACGCGTTGAACGTGAAAAATGGCATCGTTTCGCTTTCGTTTTCTGTTCGAATTGTATAAAGTTAAAAGCTTGGAAAATTGCGCATTTATTCATTCTACCGTAAATGAAGTTTGATAAAATGTCTATAAAACGTACTCTATGGAAAACGATGATGAAGTAACATTGAATGATATATAAGGTTGATGTTTCTTAATCGCCTGCTACTAATAACACTTTTTTATTTAATGAGAATGTGATTGCAATGAAATGTAATTTTTGGTTAAATTTCGCCGGTGATTTGTAATTTCATCACAAATTGATGTGTCTTTTGAGTATTGTTTATAAAAAGTTGAGTAATTTTGACATAATTTAATGAAATGATTGAGTTTTATGATTGAATTTTATGACTTAATTTGATGAAATTTTGATTAAAAAAGGGATTTCTCCGATTATACGTTGATCTTTGCCTGAATCTACAATTTATTTCAAATAATTTAGACAAATAAAATAAATATTTTATTGTATTTGTTGTATTTCATAAGGTTTTATGATCTGATACATATGGATGCGAAACCGGTGTTTGAATAGACGACAGTTATGGTATGTTCATATAATGGCAATAAATCTGAACAATTTCATCTACGAGCGAAATGTTGCAGACGTGCGATCTAAGATAACTCGACGATCGATACGCGGGACATTTTTGCACGGATAATCCTCGCTCGTGCAATTTAGTCACGTAATATGCCAAGTGCGCGAACTGTCAACGGTGTGACTCGTTTCTGTTGACAGCTACAAAGTTACATGCTGAATTGCTATAAGTTTTCGCGACTATATATTTGCCGATGAGGCTTCCGTAAAAGCCAGGACGATGAGGTCGATGTTTGGTTTTATAATTCTTCTAATGCAGTCAGTGAAGGGGAAGAAAGCGGAAGAGTGTCAGGATTAAACTATACGCCTGCGCGACGTGCGAGAAATCACCGATGCTTTAAGAATGTTGTATACCGAACAGTCGAGTCGTCAAAAATCAACGCTCGATTAATTATATCTCGATTAATCACCTGTCGCTAACGCAATAGTCATATGATATTACATACTCGTTGAAAGTTGGCACTTGAAATAAAAAAATTTTAACAAGGAAGATGCTTTTTTTTGTTACAATCCGTATAAGTTTTGTTGCATTTCCAAACGGAAAATATTTTTGCCAACGATTATCACGGTTTATTTTGATAGTAATGATTCAGTTTATTATTATTCGAATCGCTTAGCAAATTCTTCGCGTAGGCAATATTATTTATGTAGACGTGACTGCGGTAATTTTTTTTTTGTTTTTGAAAATTTCAGGGTTATTATTAACAGAGTTTATTCTTGAGTTATGCAGTGTTTTATAATCGTTCTCCAAAGAGTCTATAAAGTGAAACAGAAACATGTCATTTAGCAATAGTCATTAATTAAATTCTCATAATAAATGTGCGCATTCAATTGCATTTTATTAAACCTAATAAAGCCTCTTGTTTGCGTGCAAAAGAATGAAAAACTCGCGGCAAGTAGAGTGCATAATTCTGCGCGTTTCAAGCCAATACAATGAGTCTAATTAAATAACACGAGGCACGTCTATAAATAAATTTGAAACGTTTTTTTGCAATCTGAGAAAAAGCGTACTTAAGATGAAGCTCGTCACAAATCCCCTTGCTCGATCAAAAATCGTGCGAGGCCTGATGGTTACAGTGAAGGCTCTTCGCTGTCCGTAAAGGTAAAATTATTAGCGGCAAATGGTACTGACTTTGTCTCCCGGCCTTTTTTTCCTCCTTACAGACACAGGATTTTAATTGTGGAAACGACTCTCACAGAAGCGCCATGTGCCGTTTTCTTTTACCATGGATGTAGGAAGCGCGGCGTGGCTTCGCAGCGACATTGATAAAGGGACAAAAAGCGAAATAAAGTGCGGAAAGAGCGCTGCGAATCCCTTTCATGCGGATATCATGACGAGAGGTATTAATCCATCCGCGGGACAGGACGCAGCAGAAAATGATTGCAACGACGAACAACCCCTTTCAAAGAACTCGACGACTGACGAGCTTCGGCGATTAAACGCGACACGAAGATGGAAAACTCATTCGACGCATATAAATTGCCTCGACAACATCATCTTCTGAGGCTTAACGTTTACAAATTGCGGATTATTTACACTCGGAAATTTCATATCGATTTCAACGACGGATTATTTGTTCGCGGTGCGCCGATCAACTATCTATCTTTCATGTAGCTGCTTGTTAGTTCAAGCTCACTTCTGAACGGTTAAATGATAAGGATAATTTGAAAACTTGAAGACGTTTCGTCGCCAGTTGCTTTTTCATTTTTTTTGTTTTTTTGTTTTTTTGTTTTTTTTTTTGCAAAAAGAATGTTTACAGTACACGTTTATGCGTAAGTATAAAAAAAACTGTGAACATGTATCGCGGTATGCAAATTGCGTTTGCCCAAGTGGATGAAAATAACGGGTCGTTAATGAGTAGATGTTCGCACGTATCCACCCGCGTTTGTATTTTTATTCTTCTGCGGCGTATTCACCTACGCATCAGGTGCACGTGCATCCGTGTGTGATGACACGAGCGGAAGTGCACGAGTTTGGCCCGAATAATTCAGTAGCGGCTCCTTTGCGATTCCGCGAAGAGACCTCTCTCGTACGCGGAATAATAAAATTGCGTGGTCTGCGAACACGACGACAACCTGCATTTACATTTTCAACGACACAGTTTGATGATACCTCCGGCCCAACGGATGGGAACTTTTCTTGATGTTGAGTGTGTGGCGCGCAGTGAAACCTCTCAAGCATCTTTTGTCAAGATTAAGAAATTCAGCTTGTTTCTTAAGTTACGCAACATTTATTTTTAATCTTTAAGAATAGAATTGCGGAATTGAAAGTTTTTGCAAGATTTATTAAAGACGATTATATTTGCACTTCGAAAGTGAAATACGTGCAAAGTATAGATATTTATTTGGTATTAATTACAATGATTAAATAATCCTGATTTGCACATATCTGGTCATTTATTATATGGACCGTTTCTTGATCTTGGATGAAATCATTGGATTGGGGATGATATAAATGATCCGTCAATCTGAAGTTACAAACAACGCCGTGATAATGATAATAACGCAAAATTTTACGCAATAATCAATTACGATAATTATGAGCATATTACCATGCATCAATAATCATCGCATACCAGTGACTACTAATGAATCCATTTTGCGCTTGATAAACGACAAACGTTCACGGATAAAATAATCCGTGGTCGAAAGGCATATAAATAACGCACCGGCCGCAGATGAATCTAATGTAATAAGCTCGATCATTAGACAGCGGCGCAATAAAATGTAATTTTTGTTCATCTCGTTGCGCGGTGTTTATGTTTTAATTACATTTAACAGGTTATGGGATTTGCGAAAAATGTGGCGAAGCGGCCTGACACTGCACGCGCAATTGGTAACGGTTGACGTCGTTAGACACGCAAGTTCACCGCCTTTTTTACTCCATTTTATAGCGTACATACATTCAATGAAAAAAACTCTTCGTAGAATTCAGCATTGTACATTCGTCTAAGTGCATTTTTCAATGACCGTTACTATTAAACGCGTGACATTCACTTTTTGTTTGGTTCTCTTTCTCTCTTGAAACGCTGTACCTCTGTCGTTTTTCAACTCTAGAATCATTTTAAAAGCTTCAAATTTGTATTTCACTCAATCAATCGTAAACGATTTCCTCGCAAACTAATACTCGCGGAATTACAAAAATAGTCGTGAGAAGTAAAATCCGAGGGAAGGTTGATTTTTGTGCTATTTTTTTTCCACATTTCACGTGGAAACACAATTGAAAAATTGTATAGCTTTGAAAAACAATGTTCCAGATGGCACCTTTGATAAATTACGAATTTGATGAATCGACAAGGAAACAGTGAAATATATATGTGAACATCGGCAAGGCGGTGTTATAAATATTAATTGGAATTAGTAAATGAGCTAGACAGTCTCGTGTGAACATGACCTTAGTTGCTGATTGTTTATAATTCCTCAGTAGCGCTCATATGAATTGTCGGCGCGTAAGTGCAGGAGGATCTATGGATCTTTCTTCCTGACATCTAACATGATTATGGAATTCTTGTCAAGAGAAATGCTTCCTCGTGTTTATCGGGGAAGTGCGCATACTTGCGCGTTTTTCAGCCAAACGAAAAATGCTCCCATGCTCGTATCTCATTCAAAAATTTTATGTGAGATCGCAAAGATAATTATTTCAAGCTGCGAAATTTTTATTTTATGACAAGATAGAGTTTGCCGATAAGATTTATACGATTTTTTAAACTGTTTGAAATTTTTTCTCTCCCTCTTTTTCTTCATTATCTTTTATTTTGTAATTTGCTCTGAGTTGCAATCGTTCATTCAATTTTATTACAAGATTTTGATTTCAAATACCTCAGCAGAAAATCATGTATCATGTCTGATGGATCAAAAAGAAGTTTACGACAAAAAGACGGCATTACTGCCGAATGTTATCACAAAATTCATCAGAGTCGCTCATATACTTGCATGAGCACTCGTATCTTGGGATACATCGTTACTTTCGCCCTTCCTAACGTAGATTTCGGTGGACGGAGACCGGTCCGAGCCAAAAAGTGTACAAAAAGTTTGAGCCGCGATGCAGCTTTGAGCTAGGGCGGTAACCAGTAATGTGTATCAAATTCCTCCAATCTTATATGAGTTCATCGAAATTGCTGGATAATGTTATGCCAAATATTTCATTTTACATCAGCGGACTCGCCGGGATACATTATTATTAATTCGCATTATCGGTCGAACGAAATGATTTAATCAGTTTGATCCCACAGAGGGTCAACGAACTTTTTTTCCCATCACACGCAATCTTAAAAATACAACATTTTTTTCACGACGAATTATTTCTTGCGAAATAATTTTTATACATTCAAATTCAGAAAGGTGTGTCCAAAGTGTTCAAACTTTAGATTATCTTTAACATATGCCAGATGTTTTTGTTTTTGTTTTTTTTTTCGAGAGTGCATCAACGTTTATGATATATATTAATTCATTAAAATGTTTCTCCGTGTGTTTAATTATAGACTTGCACAAGATTTTACTCTGCTTTTTCACAATAACATTAGATATAAATATTTGCGATAACATCGACATGTATATATGTTGCCCGCGTTGCATGCGTTAGAGTCGCACACACCGAGTAAAATGCTGCACGTTCAATTAACATGATACTCGTTTACTCGCGTGAACACCGCTACATTCAAATTTTGTGTACGTGGCGTTGTAAGAAACGCTAGCGATTAATAATTTGCGCCTTAATAGGTTCTCATAAAATTATTTAATATACATTTAACTAAGCGCCTCTGCGAGGGTGAAAGGAATCAGTTTTGAAACCAGCCGCGCTAATGGAAAATATGATTTAATTCTCTGATTATTATTTTTGTCTCCGATGAGTTTGTTGCAATTTTTAATAGTAATAAAATCAAAGCCTGTAAGTGATAAAAAATTTCAAGTGAATCATATAAAATGTATATATTTTTCAACTAAGCATCTCTTCTGACAGATATTTAATACTTGAATTATTAAATTTCCCTCTTTCTCGATTTTGTGACTTTTTTTTGCAACGATTGACTTTGAAGTGTTTCTAAAATTACAAACTGAAAGGGTGAAGGCTCGGAACTCATACTTGAATGCAGATAAACCTTAAGGCTAGCGTCATTCAAACTGTCAAGTATCTTCCTTGCCTTGATGTACCTAATTAGGCATACAAAAACGAAAATCATGTGAAGATCATCGGCAGTCGATGCCGGTCATTCATGGTGTTCATAACGCATATTAATCTACGATATGATGAGACGAAATGGTGCGTCTGGCACACGGGTATTGGATGACTCGTCGGCTCGTGATGTAGTCAGCTAGTGATTCCCCTCTCGGGGCATGAGCCTCCCACTCGCTAGAGGGCGCCCCTCCAGCGCGGCATCGCGCGATCGGCCGACTTCGGCTCGCTTCGGTTCGACCTTGAACGAGTCCTGTATAGTCTATGCCACTGACACGGCCCAAGGACGTAGCTGGTACCGGCGTGCTGTTGTCCCGAAACGCGGTCGTGGAACTCGCGTTGGAAAGTGCTCGCCGATGGCAACATTGGCAACTCTTTTTCGTGCAGCCGTTCTCGAGCGGTGTGTACTATCCTTGCTCGAATGCAAGCGAGAAGCCCGCACCCGAATCACATCATCGTAATCTTCCTTTGAAGTTTCTGCGGATCAAGCTGTTCGATACTTTTAACCTTATTACGATTGTTCCCTTTATTTTACACATTCCTTTTTCTATTTAGTTAAACACAAAAAATAAACCGTTTTCTATTCCTGTTTGGAGCAATAATTTTCGAAAGTACCTCACAGTTACATCGATCATGAAGAAATGATAACAAAGACAATTGAATAAAAAAATGAAATGTGTTTTATTTGAAATAAATTTCAATTACATAAAATATGTTTCAACAACAAGTCTCACATACGGTTTGAAAATAATAGGACTTTGCAAAATATTGTTGGTTGGAGTCTATTAATTATAAAAGTAGAAATACAATTTTCACTGTTGACATAAAATATCATAGGCTGGCGAACGCAGAGCATCCGTAACTCGAAGTTACTCTAACAGCTGGCAACAGAGAGAAGTCCTCTTCCTCATATCGGCGGACGTTTCTTTTACTCACCAAAAGAAAAAAATAAACTCGGCTTGATATATTTACGAAGAAAAGTATCTGTACGTGTATTATACAGATGCTCGCACGCTGCACGATGCTGACTTTAACTCTGAGCACTATACATCTTTTGCAGTATATAAAACAAATCTAAAGACTCGCCACATGCTGTGATATATCTGTTTTGAATTATAACACCGCGCTCGAATTCTCGGCCCGCCACTTAATCTTTTCGCCTCCATAGATTTCACTTCATTAAACTAATTTCATCCGAATTTACGACGCCCAATTCAATTTATATACTCGGCTTAATTTATCGTCAGATCTAAAACCCAACATTCGTTTACATGCGAACAATGTCTATTTTTGAATTATTACACCTTAAGAGAACCTAATCACGATGTTAGTTTTCGAGAACATTAATAACTCTGAAACATGACATTCCGTCGATCTGGACGTGCTTCATCTATTTTTGCAAGCAAAATCCTTAATTAAGTGTACAAAATCAAATCATTTAAATACATAAATTGTTAATTAGAGAATGAACAAAATGTTACCTGTCAGGATGACATGAGGAAATATTTTTATTACAGAATCATAACTTTTTATTCTTAATGAATGATTTGTTGTTTCGTAATTGCAAGCACTCGAATCATGCATCTCATCTTGAACTGATGCACATTACATAAAACTTGTCAATAAAAACCACTGCATCAATTGTCACAAACATTTTCCTGGGAACCGCGTCGGCTTCAAATAACGGTATAATTTTTCGAACAATTATTTTATTTGCTCTTGCATTTTCTGTGTACACAGCAAAACTGGTTTTGTTTTAATAAATGAAAATCATTTTCTCGTTGACACTGACACGGTCTAAGAATTAATACGATAATTATAAAATATAATTGAATCATTTTCATCACGGTAGGGAAATAAAAAACAAACTTTTTCAATGCAAAAAATTAATTCTGCCAATCGAAATTAACAATTTAATTTTCTTTTTTTTTTCAACCAAGTAGATTATACTGAATTTGCATTAAAAATTAGAAGCACCAAAATTTGCATAATTTTCGGAAATTTGAGTCCAGAAGTACGTAAGGTTTACAATTTAAAAAATTCTATTAAAGTCATTTAGCTAAGTTACCGGTATGGTATATGTACTTTCGAGTCTGTCAATTTAACGATGATAAAACATGTTCCGCAGCGAAAAATCAGATTCGAGAAACACATCGTGGCGATACCCCGGTGAATGAACCGAGATCACCGGAAATCGCGAGTTATCGAGCACGAAGGCTCAAACCAGCTCGCATGTAATTTGCTGACGACCGATAAACGCTACCCTTCTTTTGCTCTGTTTATTGTCAGCTTGTGTTTCAAACGTCATTACGCGGACGGAATAATTAACTCGTAGTCCCTTCTGCTTTTGAGCATAAAGACCCTTTTAATTGTGAAAATAAATTATGACGTTGCACCTTTTCAAAATGCTTTCAATTTCACGGTGAAAAGTGTTTTTTTTTCATTCTTATCGAAAAATCTTAATCGGCAAAACAAATAGCTCTCAATGCAGAAAATTTGAATAATAACACGCATGGTGAGATGATGTAACCGAGCGAACGAGCTGCAGATTACCGAATGGGATTGCGTAGAAAGATAAACGGAGGGTAGCAACCGACATCGGATGAATATCAGACGATGGCCCAGCGTAATTACTATAATGGCTCTCAAATAAATGAGACAGAGATATCTTGGGCCGAATCTTGGGAGGCTTCGACCTCTTCGTACTTTAATTACGACGTTCGAGCAGATATGCATGTGGGCAAAAGAAAGAACGAAGAAACTTTTACCCGCGTAGAACCGGAAATTCCTGTCCCGAGTCTGAAATTCGTTTTACCCAACCTGACAGCAGACGCAATCAAATAAACGTACCTGCTCAGATTTTTTGCCTTCGCATTTTTTAAATCGATCGCATCAAAGATATTTACAAAATTTTGCATTGCAATGCATAAGCATACTTTTACATCAAATTGCACAATTTCTGGTTTCTTTGTTTGTTTCTTTTTTTCAATAACTCTGGATATTTTATGTAAGATGAAACAAAAAATGATTGTAATATAGGTCTATACTTACTTGTTAGTTAAAAGGATCACAGCTCCTGGAACAAGAAACAAGAGATTTAGTATGTGCGATATTTTCCATAGAAAAAAGGTTATATTGACAATATGACAATCATATATTAATTATATACGATTGAATATTTTCGTATGGGGACAATATATTGACAATAAATGAACAATTTCCAAAAATGAATAATCTAATGTTAATATATTGGCCATGTATGGTCAATTTATGATCAATATATGGACAAAATATGAATTTAAAATTAATGTATTGTCAATATATTATTCATATATGGACAATATATGTTCCGTTTTACTAGGGTCATTTCAATAATAAAAAACATTCAAAACGGTTAAATGACAGGAAATTCGTTTGCCTTGTATGAAAAAAACTTGCAGCTACAAGTAGTTGTTACTCAACTTATGTTGTTCTAATCAACATGTTATGACGGTGCATAGTATATAGTTATTAACAGATACAAACGGTAAACGTGAATTTTTTACGATCTCTCTCGTTTCGTGAAGTCAGAAACTGGAAAAACTTCTCGGTCCCTAAAAACGTGTGCAGCGGTCTTTGGACCGGTGTCTGAGCTGGTTTTTTTTGCTCTTTTTGTGATGGGATCGAGTATCCTTGCTACTGCAGGTGTTTGCACACTTTTAAATGCTCATTATTGTATTCATAATTAATTAATGTCAAAGTTGTCGACACTGTAGAAAATTTGTGACCACATTTTTGGATGCCACGCGTGTTTTAAATTTAAATATACAATTTATTTACTTTTTTTTCGATCTGAACTCACCGATCAATTTCTTTGATCAAAAGATCTCGTGTCATCTTTATGCAGTTTCATTTTTTATTCATACGGTTGTTATGCATGCAAAAATTCACTCGCCACGTTTGAAACCGTTAGTTCATTATTTAAGAGTGGTATTAGAACCCATAAAACGATCGTGCTTTCCTTATAAACAGGGGAATTATTTAAATAAGTCTCAGGCTTGCAAATAAATCAGGCTTGCACGAGAGTCTTTCACTCTAAAGAAAACAAACTTGGTGCAACTCCAGCTGGCAAAGAGGATCGACGAACTGTGCATTCTTATCGACACGAAAAGTTTACAAGGTGTGATGCGGAGGATCACTTCACGTTCGGTTAAGTATTTTATTCGAATTCTAAATAGATTTCCCGGTGGACGAACAATGAGAAACCTATCAAACTCATCGATTCATTTGACATTTGGAAACAATGATTCTGATTTTAATATAAAGGTTAAGCGTCATTTATAAATTTTTTACATTTCAGGTTTTTTTTCATTTTATTGCATCTTTAACATTTACTTATAAACAGCTTTTTTAAATAAAACTAGGTTAAGTAATACACGAATTTAATTTTTTTTTAAGTATCAACAAAATTAATTTTCAAAATGTTTAATTATATACAAAAGTAATAAATGAAAATTAATTATTCGTTCTTTTAAATTTTTTAGTGTATAATTTTTTAATCCTCAATTTTGTGGATCTTATTCTAAATGTTATCATAAAGAAATATTTTCGATTTCAATACTAAGATATGTTTCATAATTTTTTTTTAATATTCACTAAATATCACTGAGTAAATTAATCGAAAATAACCGTGTAAATACTCATTTCCATATTTGTTTTCTTACCCATAGACCTTTACATTTACTTACGGGTTTCTTCACTCGAGTATGTAACCGTACCTGTTTTCTTTAACTTTTCTATCAGTGTATGTACTCGTTTACTGACACTCACAGAAAGGTTCTGATTCTATTTCAACAAATTGTATTGAACCAAAACTATTTGTTTTACAGGAACAAAACATATTTTCAAATTGAACCATAAAAATTGATTTACAGCATTATCAGGAATAACAATTCACATTGATTAAATGCAAAAAGTATACGTCTAAATACTCTTTCTTTGGAGTGTACGTACTCATATCTGTTCCAAACCCATTTTCCCACCCGTACGCACGAGTTTTCCCATTCTTGTAAAGTACCCGTTTGCATGATTATGTACGTACCCGTATCAATTTCTGTAACCATTTTCCTATCCTACTAGTAGGTTTTCCTACTATGTACGTATGTGTTTACGTATATATACACTTGTTCTTTACCCATTTTCCTACCCTAGTATTTTCGACCTCCTACCAGTTTTTCTGCCTGCATAATATTTATTTATCAACCCATGTACTCAAGACATTTTTTATGGGCATATTAATGGCCCATAAACGTCAACCATACGAAGCTCCATAATCTAACCACATTTAACATATTTATATAGCATAAATGTTTCCATATATGATTGTACATGTCGCATTAATATTTCTATGTATCAGACATAAATGTCCCATATATGACTGGCTGCAAAACAAAATCCATTTACATATACGGTACAATATACATTTACATATATATTTAAACATATACGGAGCTATATATGTGTCACTATATGTTCATTAATAGATCGTATCTGTATGACTGCTACCTATGACTAGTTCAGTGGTGTATAGGATTTACATGCACTTGTTGGTATACAGTGGTTAAGGTCAGCAGCCACGGATGTATGTATACACTGAAAAAATGATATCGTGCGATATGGATTATACTTTTCTTATTATTAGTATTGAATACAATGTAAATCTTAAATCGTACAATATATATATTGTAACTAAATATAATATTGTACGGTGTACAATTCTCGATCTGCATTGTATTATTCTTTACAATATGAACAAATGCAGATTGTAAATATTTTACAATCTACATTATATTCATAACAATTATATTGTAAATGTTTATACGATATGATATTGTACTCTTTACAACGTAAAAATTAAATCAAAAATGAACAAATAAATGTAATATATGTACCATTTATTGAGCTATATATAAATTTCTATATTTATACCCGTTTTCTTACACGTGCAAGTACCTGTTTACCTATACCCGTGTACAAACCCGTTTAATAACCCGTACCTGCTTTTCTACCTGTTTTTCTAACTGTTCGTGTATTCCTACGTACGTTATAGATATGGAATTGAAATTTCCTTCCTAGTGAAATATTAAACGAAAAATTTTTTTTTATTAATAAAACTGTTTTTTCAAATAAAATACATAATTTTGTTGTAAAAGAAAAGGAGTTAACTAATTTAAAATCACAGAACTTAATTGATAACACGAATGACAAAACTAAGAGCTTGAAAGTGTTAGTCAAACGTTGCTCAAGTTGAAACTCAACTGCCGTTTACGGAAAGACAAAGATTTGCATGAATTTTAGCACCAAATTAGGGTTAAAAATTTCTTAGAATATTATAATAAAAATGAAGAAGTAAATAAAACTATAGAACTGAGAAAATTCTACTTAAATAGAAATGCTACTCAAAAAGATCACAGAAATTCATACGCAAAGCCTAATCACAATTTATTTAGCTTATGTTTACACGTTCTCAACCTCCAAAAAAGACATTAACTGTCAAAATCTACTATAAATAATTTTGACATGCTACAATTTTTTCACATTACAGAAAAAATAGACACTTTTCATTTTTGCAACACAGCATATAAAAAGTAGAAATTTACTTTTTAATCATTATTATGACAAATTATTTAATATTTAAATATTGATGTTAAATTTAACTCGCCCTTTCATTTGTTACTCACATATTTAGGAAGAAAATTCCATTAAAATTTTCGCAGTAAAAATGTGTAAAAAAAATAACAATCTTAAAAATTTTGCCTGCGCCCTGAAATAAAAAAATAAAACAAATGCCAGATAAAGTTCTGTTTGTTTGATGTTTGAGGGTTACGCGTGAGTTTTTTTTTGCACTGTCAGATGACAATGTATATGTGCATACGCGTAACCGACTTGCAACATGTAAAACGTTTAGATCACCAGTGAAAGATAATCTAACCTTCGTCATAGTTTACCGAGCACAATGCCGGTTTACTCTTTGGGTTTGTGTTTTGCGCTCGTATTCGCTTACTCGGTTGTGAGCTTATACAAGGTGTGTCATGTCAGTTTTGTCACAGTTAAAAGCAACTAAAGTCTAGCTTAATTCTACCTTATCTTTAGTACTCAAACAATCGTAGATATAAATTTGGATTTTTTGTTTAGAATTTTATTTTGTTTCAATACAAAACGTTAAATGCAAAATGCAGTATCGTTGTGCGAATAAGTCGATAGCAAATCAAAGGATAGCAAATACACTGAGAAGTATTAAAAAAAGATTTCAAATTAGTTAATGTGCAAGAAATAAGACATATCCCTCGGTCAAGAAGATACATGTAAACGCCGTAAAATTGCGGCTTATGTATATGCGCGTTACAGGTTACGATGCTCTCCGCCTTCTCAGCCGGCCGGACGCCGCCTCCATGTCGGAGTGTATTCGTTAACGCACAATAGCATCGGCCGGTTAATTACGAGTTAAGAAGGAAATAAGGCCGAATCCAGTTAACGAGGTCTCACGCGGCGAGGCCGATGATAGAACTCTCGCGGATCATGATAAATCACTGATTTAGCATGGCAGCTGTGCGATAAGAGCTACGCACCGAAGAAATTGAAGTGACGAGCGCGAAAATCGCCGAACAAAGTTTTTCATCCGCTCTCGTATACCACGCTTTTTTTACGCCACAGTGCTCTCCTCCGCGCGAGATGCACTCCAAAGATATCGAACGGTTTAGCTAATTATTTTCTAACTTTTAATTGATTGCTAATTGTATAACTGAGATGTGTACATATTTTTCAAAAGCTCATTTTCAAGATGAGATCATAGCGTATAATGAGGAATTAATAGCAAGAATTCTGCGATTAAAGAGTGAAACCAAAAGTTATTATAAAGTTGAAAACCTTTTATCATTCCCATCGAGGAATGAAGTTTAATTAGACTACTGCCATACACATTGGGATTAAGTTTAGGTTTTACAAATGTTTTTTATACTGACACAGTTCACGTGCTTCGTAATAAGGAAATGTTTTATAGGAACAAACGTATAGTCGTAATTCCTTGAGCTCATTATGTTAACAAACAGCTTATTCGTCATAAATTGAATGTTAACGCGCTTTTATGTCACGTATAGTTTGGTGCGTCAACCACTCATTATCTAACACGCGGCGTTTGTCGGAAACAACAACCATTACGGCAAAATTTGATTCACTCCTGATGGAAGTGTATATAATACATCGGTGCAACGGTGAGAAAAATTCTTACTCTCGAATTCTTCGTCGCCGCTATATTTTACGCTGTATTCAAGGATTTCGCTGGCGAGGCAAAGCTTCCATTTGAACAATTATCGCCGAAGAAAAACGCCAGCACCGATTTAACTGATTAGTACTCCGGGGGCAACATAGTGGCAGAAATCATGAGATTGGAGTCGTGCGTAACGTCGTATCGAAGTAGGTTATAATTGAATTTGAATAATGCAGGACCGCCGAGGTTTTCGCATTAAGGAGAGTACTTATATAGTGGCGCGCAGTGTCAATTATCATGAAAGACAAATCTATAAATAGTATATAAATGCACGCTGTTAAAAATCCGACGGGTATAATTATATTCTGAGTAGCACAGGATTCTCCATGAGACTGGAACACCGTGTACTTTGCATAACATTAAATGTGCCCCCTTGTCGGTTACGCGCTGCAACTGTTGCTCAGCGAGATAGAGCGAGAAGATTAATCAACGCATCTTGATAACGATCTTCATAATCAAGAATCCAGCGCGCTGTTCGCAACGGTTCCAGTCTCGAAATATGATAACGTTTGTACTTTGCAAATTACAATGATATGTACGCGTCGATAAAGGCGATTCTGCGAATGTCTTCAGCAGGCAATATTTATTCTGCATTTCTCTTTTTCATCCCACTTTGATTAGGTTCTTCATATCATTCGTGCTGGAGGGCTGACTTTTTGTCGATCAATTTAATTTCAGTTTGTTGAATACCATCAATTGGCTTGAATTAATTGATTAACACCGATATCGATCAGAGTAAAATGGTTGGCGAGATTTATTGATTTAGATATAAGAATATATAATGGAGGATCGATCGCGATAAATTTTAATCAAGTTACAATCTGTTCAGTAGTAATTAAGATACATTTCGACTTTTGTGTAATATTTGTTTTATCAATGATTTCATCAATTCCATCGAGATGTCCGTTTTCATGAATGACAAAAATCATTCGCTACAAAGTTGGATGTAGGTGATTTTCGAACAGGTTTGATATATTGATCAAGTTTTGATTAATGTCATCAATTATTCAAGTGCTTTCAAAATACTTGATCGATGTCGTTTCAATTTGATTGATGAAATGATTGCGATTCTACTGTACATAGTGAACTGATTTCTAGACACTGGGAATAGATAAATTTCGTCTGATGCGGACGCTGCCATTTCACAATTCACTCTCATTACAAATTCAAACTAAGTAGAACGATTCGAATTTTATTGTCATCAAAAGTTAAGTCCTTCAACTATCATGCGACGGAAAATTTTTCATTAAAATATTCAAAAGATGAAGTGAATTTCGCAGCAAAATAAAACTATCAGGAAATCATATAACTCGTAACAAAGTTTCAAATTTCTTATAAACTCTGGTTGCGAAACGATTATAAATTACAAACTATGGCAAAAATTATTTCGTAATTTCGCGTTGATGATAATTGATCGCACATCTGAGCTTAATTATTATTTGCATCGTAAATTGCGGGGCCTCCGAGAGAGCCGATACAGGTCTGATCCGTGCGTCGCGATGGTTACAAAATCTTTTGCGCCCGTTTTTGCATAACAAGACTTCCCTAATTTTGCCAGGCGCTGAGTATATATTCTCAGCTGAATAATTTTAATTGATTTTCATATCCCTCGTATTTCAAATATCAAATTACGATCATGTTAATTTATAGCAACCGAGCGTAATAACGTATCCAAGCTGGCAAGAGATTTTTCTAATGAATAATATATACATGTAAATCGGCCGACTAAGTACGTGTAATGATTCGTTATTGCTCGCGGATAATTATTCAGTTTACAAGAACAACCGTCGAGCCACATTTTCCGATTTCAGAATCGACTGAATCATTGCGCCTTTATTTATGGATGTATGGCTATCTTCCTAGAGTGCAATGGTCATGACGTTCGCACATAAGTAAGCATATGCTTTATAACCCCGACCTAGAGAGCTGAACGCGCGCCCATTTCTTCCGTGCCGTGTAATACATAAGTGAGAGTGGAACGCAAAGCGAATAGGCGTACGTGTATGAGCATATACGCGAACTTAGGCACGTATTTCAACGAATGCGTGAAAGTATAAATCGTCATATGTGGATGTCTCTCTTTTTCGCGCTACGATTTTTCGCCTTTTGAACCCTCTAAGGCTAAAGGTCAATTTTGATATTTAAAAATTAATTTTTCTTATTATATCATAATAAAAAATGGTAGACGATTTTTCGTTCGTTTCAAACAAGGCTCGAGAAAAAGATAAAAATGATTGATACGACAGCCCGGATTACAATGTATAGTCATTTCAATTAGGGATTTTTGTCTTTTGTCTGCAGGCTCGTCAATTTAACATCCGTTAAGAAGTCGAAGGAGAGCGTACGCTAAAAAGGATTATCAGGAGTGAATGCAGCTGATTTATGAAGGGAATTCGTCTAATTTATCAAACCCGAATAACGAAAGACACGAGAGAAGGATCAGGAGTGGCTTACCACTAAAGCAAACTCTCAAAATGGAACACACGAAAGGATCGTTGAATTTTATACAGAGTTGCCAAATCTTGTGCAATGTTGATTTATTCATTCCATCGAAAGCAAATGCAAACGGAGCAATTTCAATTGCCGATTTTTTTGTCTAAAGCTCAAATAATGTTGGACGATGGAGGCAAACAAAAATTTGCGTTTGCGTATGTTTCGTATCGAACAACATGGTATACATTGCACAACGAAAAACAAAATACGTTTAGCTTGAAATTTGCATCTTTTCAATTTAATAAGCGATTCTTATTCATCGCCTCCGTGATATGATAAATTTTTTTACATTGGCAACATTGGATGAAGATGCTCTGGGAGTGGTCTTTTTGCAGTCTTGCCGCGCAGCTGTTTTGCATTTTACACCGATGAAAGATTCGGCCATTACGCCTACCTCTTTCGCCAATGTCTCCTTTTTTTGCGTCAACCCTCCTTTATTTTTGTCCCTCCGACGATAAGGAAGTAGCGGCGACAAATCCTAAATTAATACGCTCCGACCCACTCAGGTATACTGCATCAAAAATTTAAATTGCATTCAATATTTAGGTGGCTTAAAATTGCAGGCGTAAATAAAGATAACGAGGATACTGAAATAAAAAAATGACATCTTTGTTTTGAACAAGCAAAGATCGCAATAATGATTTTGAATAATTACATGATGGTGAATATTGTTTGTCAAGATTTGTTTGAATCAAAAAAAGTAGTCCAAATCAGAACACCTTTGATGTTTTTTTATGACGAAACCTTTTTTTATCTACATAAAACCATTCGATTATGCGATGCATTGGTTTCTGCGATTCGAGCTATTACTTTCGACGTTTCTGCTGCGCAACGATCATCGTAACTCACGCGGCGTTTTACGAGTTCGCATAAAAGTCTGCACACGAATTATCGCTCTCGATTCTGTATTCAGAAACATAGCAGAAAATCGGAGTAAAACAAATTATGTACGAATCGGCAGGCGAAAACGAAAACTGACTGTCGGTTTCTTACGCACTCTGTTCTGGTTGTGTAATCGGTTCCCGGATGGATGTGCATTTCTGAATTCTCGATAAGAAAACACGTTGAATGCAACGATGTATGTTGCATGTAACAAAAATCTAGAACTGATATTTTTATCGATGCAATAATTTTTTACACTTGACTTGTGGTTTTCTATTTATTTTTATTTGTTCCTTTCTTTTTACTTTGTGAACAGTGAAAAAAGCACATGTGTGGTGATACACGGTCTCATTAATGATCGGAGCTGAATAAAACACGGTGAATCAAATTTCATAGAAGCGAAAAAAGTCTTTGTTGAAACATTAATTCATTTGTTGTGCCTACTCAATGATTTAGTGTCATCATTAAATGAATGCAACAAGATTGTTCCCTGCATGAGTCCTGCATATTAATACCAACACGACCTCTCTCCGGTCGGTTTATATCCATTCATAGAAAGAAAAAAGTATGTCTCGCCGATTTAAACGATTTTATTTTCCTCGTAACAAATTATTCGGACTTGGGATGCCACGGAGATGCAATTTTTTTCATTGAAATCCACGAGAGTTTCGACCCGTGCGGTCTTTCTTTGTGATGTTTTTAATTTTAGCCTTCGCATTCCCGCCTCAAAATGACTGCCTCCTCAAGTGTAATGTATACCTAGACACAGATCTAATTAAATCTGCGAAACAAATATTCAATCATCTTGTTCTCAGCTGTGTTTCCAAAGAATTCCAAACTCAAGTGGTGTTTTTTCTAGGCTGTATGGCGCAAAAATGATCAGCTGAGAACAGTTTAAATCTGCATTTTTTTGGGCTGACGTGTTCCAGATTTGAAGGCAACAAAGTATAGGTCGCGTGGTTGATTGCACAATTCAAGTAGATCAAGCTTTTAACTTTGTTCCAACGGAAATAGGTTTTCGAAATATCATAAATCAAAAGAGAGTGTTGACTTGTTATTCAAATTTGTATAATTTATTCTTTTCGGAAGCAAATTAAGAATTTAATTATATAAAAAAAAAAAAGAATAAACAGTTTATTATCAGGAAACTAGGTAAATAGAGAACTATCAAGTAACTTTACGAAAAAAAGAGTAAGATCTAGATAAATCTGGCAAACCAGTTGATATTATTATTATTTTGGCCAAAAGAAAGAGTGCCAGTTAACATTTAAGTTGAGAGAAGTATGAGTGACACAAATCTACTTGGCAACTGAATAGCTTAAAATTGGAGAAATCCACCGCAGCTCGTTTGACTTTATTTAGAGCTCCAATTGTCGAATTCATTAGCCATAATAACTCGTCATAACTGTTCGCAAATATAAGTGACAGAATTTTTTGTCTCAAAATCGACCGGTTAAGGCAAAACCCAAGCATGAGATGATGCTTTCCTTCTACACATTCTAAAACTATTAAAGCAATTAACTTTTTTTTCAAATCACAAATCTTCTCGTAGTGTCCGACTTGTAGATTATCTTGTGGTTTCAACCTCGTAACCTCAAAAACTCTCACGAAATGATGGGAACTTTGGCGATTCAAAAATATTATAATTTCAACGATATATTTTTTAAGTCCCACAAATATATTTCATATTACAAGCGTTTGTTGACAGCTAACAACAAAATCAGTTTAGCCATGGGAAACGTTCGTGAATTTTTGCTGGCACATAAAACTTAAAGTTCAACCACGGACTCTCATAACTCATTTGATCTTGTTGACTGGGATGCTGATCGAATTAATACCGGCAATTAGTTTGAGGCTTGCAAAAGGAAAATTCCACGCGAACAAAATTTTCCCGCGGTTGATTTATGGGTCTGAAATTAACGCGACCTGTTGTTTGGTATTATCTAACAGAGAGGAAAACGTCTGCCAGTAACCTACTAAACTACAGCGGCAGACAATGAGGACAATGAATCTCAGATCTGCGGTGTGACTTGTGACTCGTGTGCAATGCTGTACCTACGCGGTGCAGAGAGAAAGCTGCTCTTTCTCTCTTTTTCCTCTCGTCGATTGCCGGTCTCTGTCACAGACTGTGCTTAGAGGAATCCCCTCCTGCGACTGCGTTCCTGTTTCTCCTGTTGAAGGACCATGCGTGCTTTCTCGCTTGCGCGCAGGCAATTTCTAGGCAACTTTTCCACGAGCGCTTATCGAACTCGCCAGAGCTCTTGACGAGTTGTGCACGTGCAACGCAGAGTATTTGTTAATGCAGTCGAGACAAGAGGATTGGCGGTTACGTCACGAGTCACTGGCCAAGTCTAGCTAGAGACGCTGACTCTGTCTTGTTCGCTGGGATGAACCGAATAAAAATTGATTTAAAACACTCTGAGGGTACCTCTCTAACGTTAGTTTTAATGTAATCGATGCTCAAAATGTTTTTGATATTTGTAGTTTTATATTAAGAAAAATCATAATTTTTATACACTTATGATTTTACAATTTGATTTATCACAAATGAAATCAAATCAAAAAAAAGACATGACTACCCCGAAAATATATTTTATATAAATGAAATATAAAATTTTATATCTCGTATATATGTCATGTATATTTCAAATATGAAACGGCAATATCTTATATAAAATTTATATAAATGAAGTATGAAAAAACATATATTAGCTGTAAAAAAAATATAAAATCCATATATATTTTGATTTATATTTCCGCCCCTGTGGGCCATGTCTCTTGAAAACCTCAAATAAATAATTACGAAAGAACAGTGCATAAAGAAAGAACATAATGAGGACACTCGGTCTCCTAAACAACGAAGTACCAGGTTTGAACTTGAACTGAAAAGTGATCTTGGTTCAAACGTATAGTGAACTTTTGAAGAGAATATCTTTGTTAAAATTTGTAAAGTCGAAACCTGCCTTTAGAAGACCCTTGTAGGTGGAGTATTTTAAATTAGTTTTCCATATGTGGAAAATTTGTAACAGACGTCGTCTCAGAATATTATTACTATAGACACTGACAACAGTAGGCAGTATACGTTTAAATTTGTCGTAGAAGATGTAATTATAATAAGAAAGAATAAGAAATGATTTAAGACTCTTTCTGATTGAAAAAAAAATCTAAAAGAAAGTTTTTATGACCAAGTAGTACAAAACTCTTTATTGCAACTCAATTTTCATGTATGTTTTTGGAATCTTTTTTTCATATAGTTTTCAACTTCGAACGAGATCAAATGCCACATCATCTTCGATTTTACGTGTAAATGTAAAATAAATCGAATAAATAAAATAGATAAAACAAATGCAATAGTGAAATTGAAATGTTCCTAAAAATTACAAATTACAAAATTCATCTGAAAATACATTTCTATAAAATGTCAATATTATGTTCATTGAGAAATTTTACTTATGAATTATTAGAATCGTTTGATAGAATGGTTTTTTTAGAAGACAAAAAATGTGCATGAGTATAGATTTTGAACGGTGCCCTTTGCGGTTGGGATCAGATAAATTACCAATATTGTCATGATCAAAATAGTCGTTGATCATACAGTTTGGCAATAGCGCATAAATCAGGATTCATTTAGTACAGTGATATTTCATGGTCTATGAGAGTGCATCTGATAGTTAACAAATTAATCCCTCTAATGTCTTCTGCACGATAAGTAAGATTTTGATCGAGATCAATATCTGCAAAGTGTCTATTCATATTTCTTGGTAATGATGTTCATCTTTGTTATTTAATATGTTGATTTACAGTTTTGCAAATTTAATGAATTTGATAGTACAAACAATATTTATTTCAGTGTTGAATGGATATTTTTTTTTTTTTTTTCGTCTTTTCAAAGTTGCACGTGAACACATAGGAATACGACAATATTATAATCTGATAAAACACTGAAAATTTATTAAAGAGGTTTTGGTTTCCATTGGGTCGAAAACGATTACTGAATATATGTGCGCTTGCGCAACATATTTATGTGCAGTTAAAAATTAAAAATATTCATATACAAGTGTATATTGTATTTAATATCAGTGAAACTTTCTTTTCCTGGACTGGACAGTTACAAAGTATATCATGCAAAGATTGCGATTAGACAAGTTAATTTGTCTGATAAATACTTCTTACTTTTTTATTCGAGCCTGCGATGAATTAGACACTATCTTGTAGACAAATTATGTAAACAGAAAATGTCGAGAAAATGTTAGCGACTACTGTTTCCATGCAGAATCAATTTCACGTTTAATTTTTATGCTGTTTCAAGTAGCATCGTCGTATTCAAGGTTGAATTTACTATAAAAAAATGTATCAGTGGAAGAATCTCGTATGTGAAATTATATTTAGCTCCCAATCATAAAAGTTGATTGTTAAAAATGCAATTTTTAAATCAATTAAAGAAAAAGAATGCAACTTGTTATCAGTGCACGATACAAATGTTCGGACTTGAAATCAACTTTATTTAAAGAAATTGTATTTAAAAAAATTATATGCATTTTACAGGCTAATTAACCGTTAACCCATGCCACTTAAGTAGGATTCCTGAGACTACTTAGTATTTAATTCTCTGTGATACAAGAATATGGATAAAAATACTCTTCCTTTAACTGTTTTTAAAAAAAAAGAACTTGTTTTTACTTTCAAGAGTGAAATAACAGTTAGTATAGTTTAATACATTTTGCATAAGGCTTTTTGATACGAAAACTGCCAAGCTGGTGCAATCAGAGCCACAATTTTTGCTAACGGTGTGCAAAAAGCCCAAGATGTTCGATATTGAATTGAAGCGTAAAGCCGCAGTGAGGTAATTTAATGCCTACAAATGCACACGATAAGCACTTTTGCACAAATCCAAACAAACATTCTGATTCAATAATATTCTCGTTATGTCTCGATGTCGCTCGGGTGTGATCAAATAAAAAAAAAAAAAAAACAACGAATTTAGAGTTGAGTTAACAGACATGTCGACAAAAGGAAATAATTTCATCCGAGTTACAACATCATTTAATTCTTGCAACAAGTCGTGGCTGCCAGCTGTGATTATGTTGCTGAGTTAAATTATTTCGCTCACAAACGCGTCTAATGACTTAATTAATGAACCTATTAAAAAGTTAATCACTGTCCCTATGCGGCGTGATAGTAACCATTATCTGTGTTACCAATCATCATGCATATTCAAATAAAATGGCACTGTACCCCAGACAAACTGATTGCAATCGATTTCACACAGAAATTGACACCATTCCTGCGTATTTGTTGCGCTTTTCTTTTTCCTTTTTCAAGTTGTAAAAATATTTCTGCGCCGATAGGCAAAATAAAATGGCAAAATGAATATGAAATTATCGGAGAAAAGATTGAATGAGAGGCTTTTAGTATACCCTCAAAGTGTACACCTTTGACTATTCTTTTCGAGTATCACTGGAGTCGAAAAGGCAATTAAAGTGTCTGGCTCCGATAAAAGGTAACGTCGATTTCCAAACGCTGTCGAAATGACATTAGTTGGTGCTCGAGCAAAACCTTTTTATTCATTTATTCTAACAGCTTCTCGCAACATGCGCGATGCCCATTACCTTGACGCACGGTGCACACGCGCGTCCGTTCGGCCGTTATACATATACACATAGTGTTCAGCCCAACTAGGCTCGCGTATCATTTGTAATTACTCCTTATTTGCTTTACCTAACGAGCGTTTGATTGGCTTTGTCATTTACTTCGCGAGCTCATTACTTGCTCTTCTAACGGGGTACGCGATACCTTCAGCATCAGTGTCTGCTCCATTACCAACGTTTGAATCTATCGTACCGCGAACCCGTGGCGCATCGAACGTTAATAATGACATTACAAGAACAACAAAAAAAAATTACAACATGACAGACAAAACTTTTTTTTATTCATCACAACTGCAAAGTATAATTATTTGATTGTCAGTGATTTAATCATCAATTGTTCATTTACAATTCAGATCTCTTAGCTCGATAAAAATGATCAATAACGAAAAATGTTTCAATGAAACAAAATATAATAGAATTTTTAGCTTTATTTATAAATAGATTTAATCAAGGAAACTCTATTTTGTGTGCAAATGTTACAATTAATTAAATTTAAAAATATGAACGATATAAATGGTAATTGTAATTGTATACGAAGCTGGAAGAGTGAACAGTTGAAGAATAAAAGCGTGAATGTAGGTATACGAAACATCCGTTGAGCATGGTCGGAAATATAGTGCGATACGGCGTTTTAAATTAAAAAGTGAAATTTGAGTATCATTATCATTACGGAATTATTAATTTCGCCGCTCGTTCAACATAATCGTTCTTATTAAAACAGAGAGATTAATTGTACGTCATCTTCGCGCGATATACCATCTTATGATGTAGTCGTATACGCATCGGTGCGAGATTCTCTCGCGTCTGGCAAACCCAATGCACTGCGATCTTTACGCCGACGGCGCTTATCACCATGATCGACGTGAAAAATGCCTTAATTGCTCTAATTTTATTCCCCCCCAAGTCTCATCCCTTCTAGCTTCTGATGGAGTGCTGACTAATTGAATTATATTTTGCATTTAAATTTTCGCTTAGGTCAAACTTTTTCCTAAGTTTGAAATTAATTGCAAACAAATATTGGAGCAATTTTAATCTACCACTATACATTATGCAAAAATAAAATTCATTATGAAATCTATTTTTAAAATATTAACATTTTAACTGAATACATATTTTCTTGAATGATATGTATTTTTAAAACAATTTCATAATACTTTTATGACTAATTTATGATACCAGGTGATGTTAGGTGACGTTGCAATGCGGGGTATCACGCGCCTTAATAGAAGCATGGCCAAATAGAATCTGCTTCCTGTCGGGACAACAGATCACGCATACTAACTTTGTAGCTACCGTTATACCATTGGCTGATATCAGGCCTTTACAAAAGCTACTCGCAACGACATCCATTGTACATAACTTTTTACTTCCTTTAGCGTGAATTCGTATCCTGTAATGCAAGAAACCATTATACTTTTTGTAATGAGGTAAACTAATATTTCGTGGTATTTCATATTGATACATGTTTATAACTTTTCACGCTAAAAACACTCAAAAATATGCGTACACATATGAATATGTGTACAAAATAAAAATGGGATTATATTTTTTTTTGCGTAACTTTTTTTTGAAACAGGATGAAGATTATTTTTTAAATCAAATTTAAGAAAAGTAAATGCTAATAAAAGCTTAACATCAAAGAAACAAGGATCTTCTTTGTGGGAACTCATTAAAAAAATTCCTGATTCAACGAAATCTAGACATGGGAAATGTTTTGAATACAAATCAGTGGATAAATTTTTTTTTGTATGTGACGCAACTTTTAATAGATTTTTTTAATTAAGAAAATTACTGACAGTCTCTGACCACAGCACTTCTCAGCACGCTGTCTTCTACAGAATTTTGAATTCTTATCGTAGAGCCCTAACACAAAAACAGACTTGATTAAAGGTGGGAAAAAAGTTTTTTTGTCTCGTTCTAAGAAAGTTTGAAACTTGATGCGATTTGACACGTGCAGTTAAAACAAAATCCAACGACTCTGAAGACGATAAAGAGAATGAAAAAAAAAGCAACGTTCGGTTCGAGGACTAGAGAACCACGAAACATTCGTTCTGCGCGGGTTACAGCTGGCATTTAAATGTTAGAGCACTGGTATTTTGCCAGCGTAATCCTCAAACCGCTCACTGACGAAAGCTAAATGCCATCAAATGTTTTGTTCGCGTTTTACACTTGTGCATGCTTACATTATATTTGTGTAACACGCGATGCTGTACCATCCGTGCGTAGCAACGAGTGGAATTGCAGTGCGTGCCGACCGCATGTGTGTTTTTTCGGCAGACGCAATGTCTTTCTTTTTTCTTGCAGTGTATACAAAATTCACTGCTTAACCATCATCACAGAAAATATAATCGTGAGATACAACAATCTTGTCGAATTCACACGAAAGCTGATCATTATTATTATCCCCATCATGGTTTTTGTTCTATTTTCCTAACATTTTTTGTTTAATATCATTGGTAGATCAAACTTTTTCAAATACTTGAAGAAAATGTTACTCATATATAAAAGTAAAATATACGATCGATGCGACAATATCTGCTAATTGTGCAAATCAAGACAAAAATTGTCTTGATCATTTCGATAGAGATGAAAATGTTGGACCATATGTTAGGAGTTGAATCTTCTGTCGAAGGAACTTTTATTTGAACACAATTTTTCGAGCCCTACCGCGTCGCTCATTGTTTCTTTCAGATGTTATTCGAGAAATTCAGACAGAACGTGAAAAACGTCAAGCGCGGCGATAACGATACGAACATTGACGTTTGTAAAGAAGCAAAATTAGCCGTTCACTATATACAGTTACGCATTAAGCTAACAAGACTTACTTCCGATTATAGTGAAGACTCCATTGTTCTTTGGGGGAGTTGACGTCGGTAGTGTCGGTGCTCTTTTATAGTACTCATTCCAGTCCTAACAGACCGGCATTCTCGGTACGGCACGTACCTATATTTATCTATCTATTCAGTTGCCCGCTATAATACAAGATAGATCCCGCGTGTTATCTGCCGGGTGTTCGTCTTCATCATGTGCAATCTATTTGCACGAGAATAACATTTCATGAAAAAGCGATGCCCGACCTCGTATCAGCTTTGTTGTAAATTATTCATTCATTTGCGATCGTTTGATTTGTGACTCTGTTATTTCTTATGCCATAAAAGATAATTGAGATATTTGTTTCAATTAAATGAAAATGCTAGTCTTTCAACATTTTAAATCATTCATGTTATTATATTCCATTGTGATGAAATATATGACTCTTTTTACATTGATTTTTCAGTTGACGTTGAGTTCCTCCAATTAAATTTCTCTTCATTTCTCTTTTATTTATTTTCATTCTCTGAGATTGTGGTCCAGACTTGGCAGCCTCGTGATCATAAAAAGATGTTCTAGGATTAGAATTCTCTTTCAGGCCCTACTACAAGAGTATAGCGAATAAATTAAACTATTAAGACCAACCAAACGCAATAACAATGTAGTTATCAGGTTCCTTTTATCTGGCGCTATGACTACCAAATCAGGACCACATTCCAACCAGTTTTTGATTTCAAATTAAGGAGATATTCAGAGTTGTAAAATATTTTATTCTGAAATTTTTATGCTTGAATTCATTCAAATGGATAACAGTTGACACAAGCGAGTCAATTTGAAATGCCTTCCAGTGGCAGAAAAGGTAAGCTTTACTTTGGGATAAGGCAGATATTCAAGATTCGACCTTTAAATTTAAAACTAAAAGAAGAAGAATTCTCAAGACAGTTTTATTAAAGTATCTAAATTAGAGATGCTTGAAAATCTCAATTCGAGGCACTAATGTCTTAATTAAATAAATATATTTCGACAACGACTGAAATAAAAATTTGAAAAACTGTTTCAATTTGAAGAACTAATTTTTTTCATCTGATCTGATTTTTGTTTCAATAAAGAAATGTCGAAATTTGGTTCATAAACTGAAGTTGTTTTGAACACTTGAATGGCGTCTTGAGCCCTCCCCTGAAAGCGTCTTGCAAAAAGTTGTTCCACTCTGCTGAGAGCCATCACACGTTCGATGGAAGGAGTGCCAGTTCAAACTTCATCTATACAGGGTGTCAATTATAGTTATTTATTTGTAATTATACCTCGGAATATTTGTTACATTACATGACCGATGCACATGCAAGTGCAACGAAATAAAGTTATTCAACTTGTATAATACTTTACTATAAATTATCGTTTTTTCATGGCAGCTTCCTCGTCTACAAATTGTCTGCTTAAAAAAATTGCACTTTTATAATGATCCGTTAGACTAAGCGATTGTCGAGACTGCGAAAGCGCTTATAATGACTCATTTCGCTGCGCCAGGGCTGATTTCACACACGCATCTTCTTATTACGGATTGATGACTTCATTATCCTGCCATTAGTTAGCGTTGCCATTACTGTCACATTTACTTAGACGAAGGCTCATCGCCGCGCGACCATCAACCATAATAATCGGATGGCGCGAGACAAAAAGCGCCAAACCGCGAGCGAGAAAGCGCCGCCACCGTTTCTGCGCCGCGCTCTGCAGTATTTAACTTGAGTAAACGCGCGCGGCGATAAAGTAATCGCATTGCGTGCCTCGCACCGTGACTGCACACATGCGCGCGAGAGCCGAATGAAGACGTGGGTTAAGACATACGCGACCGGCACCCCGTATGTCTAGGCGCGGAAGGATAAATATCCGCGATCGGCGATTTATTTAAATTCTTAATGGCCGGCGCGCGAAGACGGTGCGCGCTCATGTTCCGCGGCGTCGGGTGCGTTTCGTTCTGCGGGAGATAAACTACGAGACCTCTGCGCCACAAAAAGCCGCGGTACCGTTAGGCCTCGCGCTTAATGGATTTTCACTCGTTCGCCACTTCTCCCTTAAAAGTGAGACATTCGTGGGAATCGGCCATTTAACCCGTCCATTTTCGAAATACCCGCGATTAACTATTCCGCGGCGTTCCTCGCCTTCGGCATGAGATGAGTGTGAGATAACTCGCTAATTGTCGCTGCTCTTCACGCTACCGTACACTTGGGTCAGGGAGAGTTAATTTTCTAATTGGACGGGCATCGACGACTTTTTCCCTTCGCTCGTTGTTTATTTACGACATGTATATTGCACCGTGATTTATTGTAATTCGTGAACCTTGCGGGACTCGGGATCTCAATATTAACCTCTCTCGGCGTCAGTTTTATCATCCTAAAAGAGAACCAGAGGTAAATTATCCAGTCCTGTTGGAAGATATAATTCAATTATGAGAAACTTTTTCAGCATTCCTAGATATACCGCCTTCAATACACATGTGCCAATAACTGTCGAAAGGTGTTGCAAGGCGAATGGGCTTCTTATCGGAGCTACGCTTACAGCATCAAATCATCCAGGCTAGAGTTGGAGAATTTCTGTTCTACTTTCCTGACATGAGACTATAATCGTACAAATGTTTCTTACTGATAATTGACACGAAAGGCTCAATTTCTTGAAACAATTCCAACTCGGACATGTATAATGGCTATAAATGTCCTAAATTTGATATATATTTCTGCGTGACTCGTATAAATTGAACAAGTCTCTATTAATGTGCCAAATGACGAAAAAAAAGACGTTTTACGTCAGTTCAACTAGTTTTGTTCGTGACATATCCATTCGTGGATTAAAATAAAAAAAAAAAAAAAAAAAGAAAAATTGGTTGAAATTTATCTCTGTGGTTTCTGGGATTTGGTCCTCAATTTTGTATGACGCGTGTCTAGTTTTACGTCCCTATTACGACACATAATGGGTAGGCAAGATACGAATAACGGACGCAGTGGCCGCGGGGTCTGTCGTGTACATCGGTGACCTGGTAGCGCGATTCATACGCATTTATCTTCGTATCGCGTAGCCTCACCCACTGTCCAGCACTAGAAGTCCACCGGCGAAAAATGATTACGAGGGTTCGATAAAGACAGATACGGGCTTCAAGTGCAAGACAGAGATGAAGGCGATGAGGATGAGGTCAAATGAAACGCAGACGGTATCGTCAAGCGCGAACATAAATTGTTTTCGATGGATCGTTATTTGCACAACTAACAGTAAATTTTTCTGCGACTACGCTGGTTTCCCAGCCACGAGTCGAATTGTAATCGTAATCGAGGCTCATTTGAGAAGATGGCACCGAAAAAATAACGTTCAGTCTCCAATTGCAAGTTTGCTTCACTGACGAACACATCAGTCTTTGAAATGATGAAAGCGAATGGTCCATCAAATGTTTCAAAACCAACGTTCTCACATCTAGGTTGATCAGTCGACTTAGCAAGTCTGTCGGGTATGATTGAATGCAACATTTAAAATAACTCCCACTTAAAAAATGCGATAATCAACTGATAGATCTGTCTGAACCTTAACTTGCGATAGGTCTAATGAGGTTGAGATCAAACATCGATATACTAGAACTTACCTGCTCATGTGTACTGAAAATCTGTAACATCTGATTAGATGTTATGCATTACTATCGAGGTCATGGCATATCTCGTGCCCAAGTTCACAAGCCTGGATATATATTTGAAACATAATCTCAAAAGTCAAACTAAATGCACAACACCCAAGTAAAACCGTTCATAAATTCATAATCTTCTGTACGAAATCACTGATCGGTTGTCCTGCCGGTTCTCATAGAAGAAAAAGTTTAATTACACCTATGTACGTGCGTCGCTTTACATCTTTTAACTTTGATCGAATCTCGTTGAAAATAGAATAAGGTAAATCTTATAAGACATATCTTATCAGATGGATCTGCAATTGCGCACATCCATCTAGAATCAGAGTCAAATATGCGATCTGAGTGTCTATTTGGATACCTAATTAGAATTCCTGAGATGCAAACAAATTTAAGTACAAAAGTGTACAGATCTAGCGTCGGAATCAGATTGTCTGATTCGGGCCGTGAATTCGGATTCAGCTGAGAGTGTCGCGTCACGTTGTGTAGTGGTATATGTGTATGAACCGAGTCGGAGACTCGTGTCTTCGACTCAGAATATAATGGTGGACCGTGGATTGACCCTTGAGGTACTCCCACCACTAGATCGTGGCGGACGGAGCAAGATCGAGTCCTACAACGTCTATAGTTTACTCGCAAGCCACGCTGGGGTCATATTCTCAGCGGCGATGCATTCCTGGTCTATTCACAGCACAATCGCTCAATACAAAACCCGCGCGTTTGGCATGATAAAACGATGCCTCATTCAAATAAATCCACTTATTTGAATCGACTCAATGATTTGTTTGCCTCGTGCTTGCGTTTGTTAACAATAACGTCCCGTATCTCAATAGTACCGGACGGCCACCTTGACTCCCCCTCACGTGTTTTCGTAAAACCAAACGACAGGGTTTCATTATTTCCCATTCAGATCCGCTGAAACGGAAATTCGTACACAAGATATTACATAAAAATTTCAAAGGAAAGAGTTAAATGAGATGAGGAACCTGAAAGGAACCTTAGCTTCCTGAAGACGGTGCAAGATGTACATGACAGATGTCATCTTGCAAAATATGAAAATTTACAAGATAAAATTCTACGGCATTGAAATAGTATGTAGTATTTTACTTGTGTTTTTAAAGTTTGCTTGGGATTATCGGGTTCAAATAGTCTTTTGCCTTTTAACCGGTTACCACTTTAGTTTATTACTTGTTACAAATTATTCTTTGTATAATAGTCGTATGTAAAATATCCTTCCTCAATTTTAACATCCCCCAATAGTCATATATATACACATCTAAAATTGAATTTGCGAGGTCAAGATCTATTTGGCTTCTTGAGTTGGAAAATTTAATTGCAAATCTCGATCGAATTTTTTTTCTCAAACGAGGATACTCTTGTATTTCAACAATTACATAGATAGCCATCAGACTATCTGGATCTTTGGACGCATCCCTGTGTACATTAAACGTCGGGCTAGGTTCGGTGCCCAACAATCCTTGAAAGGTGTAATTATTAATACATCTCGGCGTTGTGGAATTTGCATAAAAATCGCACCGCTTGTTCCTGCAGATTCACACGGCCGGCAACAGAAACGCTCGTGAAAAAAAAAAATGTTTGGGAACCAACCGCGCCCACAAATGAAGACGTTAGACGATGGATAGGTACCGTAAGCCACGTTCGTCTCCCTCGCAAAGATTTGCAGCGGAGTCGCTTGCGCACTCGCTCTTATCACTCGTGAGTTTATACGCCAGGGAACACACACGGGCTTTTCCCGTTAGCCGCCCAACGACACGAGCGACGATCCGGCACTTTGTCCAGACGCAGATCCAAGCCAACTGTACCTAACTACGACACTTTGATATCACCTCGGCAAATCCCCCGCGCCTCCCACAAGCACGGAAATTCACACGCGCGGTCAACAAATGATACCGATGCGACCGAGGTCGGCGAGGTGATTTTATGCCATCAAACGGCGCGTATTTTGTCGCTTCTCCAGAGTCAATTTCACGGCAATTTAAATGCTTTGAAATTTATGCTATACAATAAATTTTAAATATAAAAATAATACAACGGAAAAGGAATATAATGATGCAAATTCTAGTATATCATATATGCATTGAATTGTATTTCACTCATGTTTTGTTTGTTTCATTTCTAAACATAAGTGGAGCAAAATTGGATGATTAAATTTGTTATTTTAGACAAGCAACTGGTTGGAATCAGGAGCATCATCTAATAATTTAAAATTTAAATAGATTATTAACGATCGTGTCATAATCATTCATGTTCGTAATCAATCACCATTAACCAACGATGACTTTGTCTAGGTGCCTATAATTTCAAGCACAGTATATAATGTATCATAATTATTCATAGCACAAATCAATCTTCCGGCATTTAGTACCAAATTTTTTTGCCACGACAGGTTATATTTAAATTGTATTTTTTAACAGTTTGCTGGAACAAAAGCAGCGCTGTACAATTTCGTGCTCTAATAATCAAACATTCTCTGTTGCGCGGAAAATAAATTATTGAAACTTACCGATAGCTTGGCGATTTTAGAAGAATCAATGAAGAGCCATCCAAAAGTTGTTGTAACTGTAACGAAAGAAAAGAAACATCGAAGTTAGCAAATGCAGGCAGATGTTGATGACGTAACAAAAAATCAATGATCGCAATTTTATCGAAAGAGTATATAATTATATTGTTGTCTGCATTTCAAAGTTTGTTGGGAAGACGACGATTATTTATAGGTCGGTGCGATTGGACGAACAAAGATCGTCAAGGTTCGTTAATCCAGGATGGCTAACGTACAGTAACAATTAAGGGAAAATAGAGCGAAGAAATTTGCAAAAATCGTATGATCAAAATGTTCCATTACTTCTTGCGACAACTGCGGCACAATGGAACTAATCTTTGCCGTTCATGCTTTCAAGTAAACGCGCAGACTTTCACATTCGTAACGATTGGCTATTTTGATTGGTTCAATTTATCGAAATAATTGTTCAGCTGATTTTTCAAACCGTCATCAATGGAAAGTTTGAAAACAAAAATAATACAAGACAACAAAATAAATGGCGTCCGGTTAATAATGTCTTTGTTGCAACTTATATATATATTTGCACTCACTATCCTGGTACCCGGAATTCCGCCTGATAACCGATATTTATACATCGCTTCGATTTCAGTTGAAGCGATATTTCCAACTTGGCTTATCACTTTATTTTATTGACGCAATAAGAAATTCATTACGAGATTTTACTCTTACATAAAACAATGACCAATCGTAATCACTATGATTGTTACAGATTTTTCCAATGATGAATTGTTACATAAATTTTACTTAAAAATTGTGTTAATTTCATGTTTAAGTACACTTTTTAAAGGTAATTTAATTCGAATTTTTCCAAGAAAAAACTCTCCCTTGACCGTTATAATGAATTCCGGAAATTGATAAGAATTTATATAAAAAAAAATTGGATCCGACAATGAGGGAACCGATCGATTTCTGCGTACTGCGATAAAAAGGGTACTCCGTTGTTCTGGAGTATATCGCATTTCGGTAGTCCGATAATAGGCGCAAAAGTCACGATCCTTCTGTACCGCGGCAAGTCGTCACCGCGTTATCTTTTCTTATTACCGCGCCTCGGGAGAAAGCGACGACTCGGCACGCCCCTGTGGACGATCGGTAGCGAATCGACCGACACAACAAACTATCAAGATATAGGTATAGTCGGAGATGTACCAAAGGATATTATCCAGTAAACGACATTACACATAATGCAACGAAACGAGTATAATTTCCTTTTCTTTTCACCATGTATTGACTTCCTTTTTGCGATGCTGATGTTTCTTTTCTATCCAGCCCGTTACAACACCCGTTCGCAAAACATCATATGTCATTCATTCTGACTGAGAATAGCATTTGAGTCGAAATTATACCTTTGCCAATTCTATCATGCAGACTGCAATATAACTTTGAAGGTAACTTTGTGCAGATTCAAAAAAAAATTTCATTTTTTTTACATTATTCGAAAATTGATGTAAATTTTTTGTATATAATTGAACATCCAGTTTTTCTCTATCAACTTTGCATCAATTTAAATAAAATAAGCGCAAACGATAGTAGAAATAAACATGAAAATAAATTTAATCACAATTTCCATCAAGCATATTCTGCAAGGCTGTTTATTCAAATTAATCTAATGTCAACAAAAGCATGCCTGTGACGCATAGGTATGACTCGTATGTTAGCGTAGGAGAGAGCTATAAAAGTGAATTACTTTTCATTAAACACTTGTTTCAATTGTTAAGGTTAGATTTCATGGCCGTCCTGCGTGCAATTTTACTGCACACTAAACAGTGAATGCATAGCACATTTATGAGAAAGGTGAACCTCGTCTATCGCTGTGGGTAATATAACAATCAGGCCCTTTTGAAGCCGAAACGCGACAAGATATACGGTCGATCAGAAATTGGATAAAACGAGTGGACTCGGATTGCAGTGCTGATTAAAGGCCCGCTACATTAAAGCATGCAAGAGTATATTTACATCAACAAACGACCACCGGAACAATGTAGCCTCGTAAACAATAAAACATCGGCTGAGTCGTACGACTTTTGCCCGTGAAATTTATTAGGTTTCAATTAAATCAGCCGCGAGACGAAAGAGTCTCGGAATCATCTCGTGAATTTGCTGAAACTTTTCTGCATCTGTGTCTATTATTACCCTAATAAATAACAATGATAGCATTACTCCTCTGAAACGGCCATTTTGAATTTTTAATTTTTCATGCGTCTTCTTTAAAAATAAAATTCAAACAAAATAAAATGTTGAATGAACCTTGAATTAACTAATTTTTCATGAAATCTGAAAATTCATTCTTATTTCTTTAGAAACGGTTTTCATGTTAAAAAAGAAAAAAAAATAGCGTGTTCCATATAAAAAATTGTAACCTGCTGAAGATTGAGTATACGTATAGGGGTATTATATAGTAATAAGAACGATCTGCTCGCATAAAGGTAATGATCGTGGTTATTAGAGAGGAGAAGCTCGCTGAGCATTCGATGCGAAATAAACCGATCCAATTGTTCAAATGGATCATCAAAAAATATCCTACCCGAACAGCCATTGAAATTCTTATGAAAAGCGGACTGTCGGTCGTTCCAAATGTTGATTGTTTTTTGCCAGCTATGAACGTCGGACTCGTTGCTTTTTATGCAATGTTCAATTATGAAAATTTGATGTTGATTTCCGTAACCTCGGCATACTCTCCTAAAAAAAAAAAAAGAAAACTGTAGCAGACGATACCGACCATGTGCTCTAATTACACGTCACATCTCGCAATTCGAAGTAAAGTTTATACTACACACAGTTGGGCAATATAAAATTATATATCTCTGGAAATAAGAAAACAAGTTCGAATCTAAACGGATTTTTTTAAGATACAATATAACTTCTAATACCTGATTGCATCATATCAAACTGAGACTTGAATGAAAGTGATATTTTCCGAACGCCCCGATAATGCTGTGTTTACATTGAACTGTCTTTTACAGATAATTGCCAGGCCAAAAGGTATTGTTAAATCTGTCGACCAATTTTTCTCACCATAATATCCTCATTACACGATCGCAACCTTTATCACACGTATTCTCAACAAAACGCGCGCAGACTTTTAAAGGTTGAGTTCCCTTAAAAAGCGCACCAGGCACTTTTGTATTTTTTTTCTCTCTCATACTGCGTCGTTCTTACGTTTCACTCATACCTGTTGCCGTCCGCTACAGTTCGCATGGTTTCGAATCTCGAAACAAAATATAAATCGACTCGTTTCGTATATATCTTGTTGCATGATTTTCGTCGAGAACAGTTAGGATTGCAGTCGCGTCGAAGGTTGCGTGCGAAATGACAGGCGCCAGGCCGCACGAGATTCGCAGCAATGTTCCATCAAAAGCAGGTAGCGAGCGATTCTTTCGCGGTTTCAAGTGTTGGGCGCTCGTAGCCTGGTTCAAGGACCAAGCTATTCGTGCATGCTCCGGACTCACTCGCGGTGAACGTTGTAGACACATTCGTCGGCGTATACTACATAGTACACACGAGTCGAGTGCACGTCTCTGGCGTATCGTCGTTACTCAACTTGTCTCGTGCAGGAACATGACCTTTATAAATGCAAAGAGCTCGTGCTGAATATCGTGTTATAAATTCGCAATTATTGCCGTGTTTCGGTTCACAGGGAAAAGAGAAATTTTCGTAGCGAGGAAAAGCTTGTTTCTTTCGCTCCGAGATGGCACGATCATTGACGGATCGCGACGTCGAAGCTCCATTTTGCAAGGAAGGAGATGAATTTACGGACTGACATTAATATTTTCTGAAATACCCCAGTTTGGCAATTGCCCTGAGTGGCGCAACAGTTGCGGAACTTTACAACGAGAGGCTGATGTGCTCCGTTTTGCAAGATTCTATTCTAGAGTTCAGTTTGAAAATAATATTTTGGTCCATTGTATTTTACATTTATATTTTATATCCTATTGGTTACGTAATTTATCATGACAATCATTTTTTACTGCTCATATACTTTTAAATTTATTTTAGGTAACAATCTCTCATTCTTCATTTTCTAGATATAACATTAAAGATCATAAAACGATTTCTGTTGTTGTTTTTCTTTTTTTTTTTTTATTTGATCGAGTAATTTTTTTAATATCTTTCTGTGTACGACTTCTTTCTTTCATTACATTTATCTTGATTTTTTTCTCTAGGCTCTATTTGAGTAAATTGCGTCATCCTGAAATTAAGCCCTCCGGATTTAACTGTAAGACGATCATTTGGACAAATTGAGTCGTTTGATTCGCCAGCAAATTTAAAACGCAACAACGAACCTTTTTTTTCGTCACAGATAGACTCACACTCGAAACAATATTCTTATCCTCTATTTTCATTTCGAGTTTCGGTCGGTCACGCGAACCAGCTCACAAAACCATTTTGCGAATGCACTATTTTACATTTGCATTTGCATTTACAACTTTTAATTTAAATAACTTCAACATGTTTATCCAATTTGGATGAATTCAACTTGGCAAAAGCCGATTGCATATCAATGCGAATTCATTCATACACATTCATTCAAATCTCCAGACTGATACGTTGGAATGGCAAAGGCAGCTGATGTTAGGCTTCAAATTATAATTCCAAACACCGGGAGGAAAAAAGTTTTACCTATTGCAAAACGTTTTCAGGAAAGGTAGAAGTAATTCTAGCACATTACCACGTATTTACGGTATAATAATTACTATAAAAGCTTTGTTGAAAAGACTGAGAACTGTCGACTGAGAAAAAAAGCATGCTGGAATTCAAAGACGATATGGTCGCGTAGCTCTTCGCGTATGTTTTAATTCAATTACGTACAGAGGAAATGCGTAGAATTGCGTGCTTTGTCAGTAAGCTAATCATAGAGACCGCGCTTGCGATGTCAACGACGCAGAGGTGCGGTCACGGGTGTGGCTATTACTCTAATCAACCTTTCGAGCGTACGTTTATTCTATTATATCTTCTTTATTTCCTTTTTTATATTAAAAATAAATTGCACTGCGACATTCATTACCGAGACATATATCAATTCTGACGACCAATTTACTTGAATGTATACTATCGCTGATCAAACAATTTGAAAAAATTCTGAAATATTTCAGAATTACTTGAATTTGTGCAAAATTTACGATTTTGTTTTTCTCTGCATTTTTCCATGTGAAGAAATTGGATGAATTAATCTCAAAAGTTATGATTATTAATTAAATTAAGAACCACTAAGACAATACAATTTTCAAAAATATATTATGAAAAGTGATTTTTAGCATTATGAAATTTGACATTTTTTGCCAGACATATAATCTCAGAAAATGAAAATAATTCTCATAAAATTACTAAGTTATTTTTGGAGAATAATTAGTGTCGAAAAATGAGCTCGGTATTTTTAATTGCAAGTCCAAAATAATGACTTGTGCACCAAGTATTTCCCTTTGAATAAGATTGAAAAGAATGGAACGAAGAAAACAAAGTAGATAATGTACATGTACGGACCACACGAATCGCGCAGTTGTTATAGACGACAAAGTTGCACAGGTCGAGGCTATGTGACGATGGGACAGGGACTTGTTCACTCGCCTGAAAGTGCTGTGGAATGTGTCTTACTGCCACGACGATGTGATACACATTATTTGTGGTTTTAAAAAATGACCTGATGCACCTTACGAACACTCGCATTGACGCACGCACAAAGAAGCGTCTCTGTGCAATATTGTTCAGTGACACTCGCACAGTTGTAAAGTACAAAACCAAAAACAAAGATCAAAATGTATTTCTTTACAACAATGAGATAAATCGTTTTATATTGTAGATTGTAATTCTACTTGATAAAATGGAGTATATAACGATACTCGCGGTTTTGCACTGTCAACGTTATCAGAATTAAATTAGCAGAAGCCAGCCCTAAGAATGTCAAACAGCTGGACTAGCTTCTCCTTGACGAAAGTCTCCCACGCGTGTTTTCATCTGTACAATAGACGCACAGTCGGCGTGTTCTGTACCTTGAGAAAAAGGACTACGTAATGATAACTCCACGATACATGCAATTTTCATTGCCGGTTGTCGAGCACGTCCCCACAGAGCGCGGCCTGCGAAAAGAAGAAAAATGCACGTGACCGCTGACAGTTGTCACGTATTCAACAAACCGAACCGCATGTCGTCAATTTCACGAACCGAATAAAAAATATTTTGTTACTAAGCAGGATCACACTATGTCCCGTCTATCCTTCGTCGCGATCAACCAAGTTCATATCTATCAAATGCATAAAATTAATTATCCGATAAATTTTATTTCCATGAATTTCTCAAATTCTAAATTGGCATCCTCGCCAGATGATTAAGCGTCAGGCTTGCATATACACGGAAGTTCTAAATCCGTGCTATTAACCCCCGCGACCCCTCCAATCCCAGCTCCTCACCTTTATCGCGACCGAATCGCGAGGATATTTCGCGCATGACACCAGGACAAATATAAATAATACGAGTGGGCGTAGCGAGGGGTCAGCAACGCCAAGTTCATCGTTCGACATTCGACCCACGTGTTACGTTCGCTGACACATTGGCTAACGCGCGTCCCCGGTGGGGTGTAATTATTATGCCCGCACATTATGACTCACGTGACATGATGGTCTTCTATCGATAGCCCCAAAGATCTTCGGCCATTGGCATGCATCACGGACGGAAAACAATATGCCATTTGTCACATTAATTTAGTAACAGTTAATTTGCCCTTTTGTTCAGCCGCTGTCGGCTGCCGTGATGGAGCAGTTCCATCACGAACCAGCGATGGAAGTGACGAATATAATTTGCATCCACAATTGTTTATGAGAGATGTCATTGACGGGGGCCTTCTTGTAAAATCCATTTTCCGTTTAGTGTGTAGTATAAGACAAAAGCTTGGGCGTGAACATTCCAACTTCGCTAACGTGCAACGAATAGCGTTTCTCAAGGTCGTTATCATGGTTGCCATTGTCACGAGGCTTCGGGTTTTGTATACGTACATCTGGCGTGTCCCCTCAATGTATCTGATTCGGAGCGAACGACGTAGCTACTCGTCTCGGAGTCACGTTCTAGTACCGATGAGACGACGAGATTCCGTCCCCGACTCTTCCTACATTCCACGACATCTGATCGTTTCTTCGGTGTCCTCGAAACGACGCCGATCACGCCGAAAGGTACATCAAAATTGTCGTCCGGTTGAAGGTGGACAGACCTTCTCAGCTGTAAACGCATCGGATGATACGGAGCTTGTCCGCGTGACCACAAAATTTCATCCAAGGTTGTCGTTTTTTTTTCCTGATCATTTAAAAAAATGGCCTTAGTTTTTGCTTCGGAGGGCCAGGTTTATCCCTGTTTGGATTTCAGAAAGTTTATAAAACTTTCTAACTTGAAAGTCGATGACATTTTCCGCCGAAATGGGATTTGAATAAGCGGAAAATGTCAGAGCCGCTTTGCACAATGGAGTCACATTGTTTTGTATAAACCTGGAAAACAATTTCATGCCAATGTTAAAAAACCGATCCAAATGCAGGTGACGTTGATGCATTCGATGCTCGTTTAGCCATATTTAGAAACTATAAATCATTCCCAACGGCAGTCTCGAACTGTTTTTTTTTTTTATGTTTTTTATCTCATTTGGCGATAATTAACGAACTGATTTAATAATTCAATTCAATTACACCACTGTTTTTTTAATAAGAATTATGGAATTTCTAAAAATGCACTTTTTCGCTGAGAGAATATATATATATTCCGAGCTTGTGTCAAGGATGGCATAATGACACATTGTCCCTGTCGCAGAGGAAAATGTCTTTTTTTTTGTGTCGGTATACGTGCAATTTTATGATATATATTTACACTTGGTAGGATGTACCTAGCGATGTTAAACATAAAATAGAAAGGCGACGAAACACGTAAAATTTCTTACATAATTCCTGAGCGATGTTATCGTGATATTAACGGGGTAAGGGTCGAGTATCTTAAACGTGAGTGACTTCCGTGTGCGAAAAGTCAACACGAAAGCTTGGGAAAGTATCCGTTTTTTGCCACGCGATGACAATCTATCATCTCAATTTTGCATTGGCACCTCGCTCCACGTGTGTAGCTGCCTCCCGTGTCACTATCAAGCTGCGAGCGGTGGTGCTCGCTCGCCAAGAAGTATAACTTCATTTGCGGTTAATAATTTCAATAAACATCGTGCAACGTCTTGCGTCATTCAGAATCTCCGTTACGAAATCGCATCCCGTTGAAAAGTTGCACACGTGCGTCTATGCACCAAGGCAAACTGATTGGAGAAGAAATTTTTTCTTTTTTTCGATATCGATTTAATTTTGTTATAACGACCCCTGGTATTTTCAATTAGCCTTCCAAACGCGGAAGGAGAATGATTCTGAACAAATTTCACTTGACAGGAGAGATAAAAAAGTAGCCGGCATTTTAATGAAAGCAACAAGGCGTTCGGGTTAAAAATTGGTTTTATCATTATATATAAATTTGATAGACACGTACAATAACACTTTTGCGGAGCGAATCAATTATTTTGCCGATAGGATCATCGCGCGGCGAGAGAGAACGTATAAGAGAAGCGAAAAAACAAGAGAAAAAAGAATCTGTCGTTCGAAAATTGTGTGGAAAATGTCAAAGTGTTGCATGCGCAACACTCACTGAGCCCGCGATACGTCCGTGATTGATATTCTATTGATGAGGTTGAGCAATTACCGCACTGTGAAATGAAAGGGAAGAAATGCAATTTATTATTTCGTATACGATAAGGCTTCCAGAATCACAGGAGCTTAGCTGGTAGAAACGTATTAAGATCACGCGCTCTGATAACACATCATTTCGTCGAGTCATCGTTATAGATGGCGCGTAACACCTTCGTTTTATGCGTCGTACGAAACATACGGGCGACTACTCACGTCAGAAGATGAACTGCTCTCGAGAAAAGCGAAACTGAAATTCATCAAATGCTCGCATTTCCTGTATTATATATTTTAAACTTAAATTTGTCTGAATTTTTTTGTTCTAAATGTCAAGTTGTTTCTAACAAAAAAGAACAATTTGTAAAATCTTCTTATGTTGTGCCTCATTTTTAATAATGTAGTGATTGAGTTATAAATTTTATCACATGATTTTAATCTCTCGCTCAAAATTGTTTTGAAGAAATTTTATCGCTGATGTATTGACATCGAAATCATTTCGTCGTGCTATTTTTTTTTTTTTTTGCAACCCAGCGATCCCTCTGTTTTCCTCATCTTAGATCACGGAGCGTGTAACCCCATTATTATACTGACCGCCTAAGATTATATCGAAACTGAAATTTATGTGTGGCGGGTTGTATAGGGAAGAAAATAATATATAACGAAATTCAAGGTCGATCTTCATGACAACGATTTATACTTTGGTTTCATTGTGTCGTTAAAGAGAGCTCTCGCACATGATTGTCATAATTGGATTCATATGAACGTCGTTTATTATTATTCTCCTTGTCCTTTCATACTACAAACATTGTATAGATCCAGTCTCATATCGTAACATGTTCTTATGTTCAGACTAATATGATTGGAAGATGACAATCATCCATGATTACCCGACATTATTTTTCCATTTTTTAACTGTGCATAATTTGAATATGCAACTTTTACTTTTATATGATTTTTTTTTCACTTTTTTTTGCATTCCTTGAAAATAACTCGTTTCTCTGGAAACGGGATAAGAATCCTCTTTGTGAGCCGCCATGCGTCATCGTACAGAATTCAAAAACATGTTCGCCTTTGAAAAATTTGTAGCGTTTTTCGCGTGACATTCCCAAGAGTACCAATTACCATCTTTTCTCGTCTGCACAATATCGTCTTGCAGCATGCTCAAGACGTTCGTGCGTATGAGTGCGCGTCCACGGCGTTTAACTTGAAGCGTGAAAGTGTGGCAATGGTCAAGGTGATGGAAGAATTATGTCGCGGATGCAAGAGTGTGGTAAGGAGCTCGCGGAAGGAGGTCAGATGACGTCTCGCGGAACAACGCGTCTGCCGAAATTCGTCTGGCTCGCCTACCAAGCTCTATCAATTATCGGGTTTAGTACCGACGTAAAGTCCGCCGAAATTGACTCGTTCTGCTTGAACGGATGTAAGCTAATTTCAAGCTTGTGGTCGACACACTGAATTGTCAAATGTTTTTATGAGTTGTTTTATTTTTATACCTAAAGAAAATTTGTTTTGCCAGTGGTTAATTAAAAAAAATATTTAATGGAAGAAAAAATTTGAAACTGTAAAAGAATTCGAGGATGACTAAAACTTGATCTATAATCTATAAGATATTAAAAACTGTACGATTCAAAAGAGTGTATAATTGAATCAGCGAAATTAATATATTTTGCAGTTGGACTCTCACTAGAATCGAACGTACGGCGTAATTGGCACAGCAGCGGGGCGTCTGATGTTCCGTCTTTAAAGTTAAAACATCATCATCAACGGAATATTTTAATTCGTCCCACGTCCGCTATCATGTCGTATGCGCGTATGACGCATCTCGTTAGTAGCTTTGTATATTTTGACGCGAACATCGCGTACCGTCAAACGAATCGCGCTGTCCATGCGCAACATCACAACCGGCTAATCTAAGATCGCGATGCGCGTTTATGGATAATAATTAGCGCGAGAAAGCGAGTTCATCGCGTTCACTGCCATCATCGGCTGCGTTTCTTCGGCGTCCTGTAATTTCATTCGCAGCAGGATGGTGCATCCCGATGACGTCATCAACTGAACTACGATGACCACTTCTTCATAGGTATACGACGTCCTTCGATTTCAACGTTACTTTGCAAAATTTTTGCCGCGCAAATCAACACGTTGATGATAAATATATTCAAATGTGGGAACATTTTTTTTACTCACCAAGGAAAATCAATTTCTTAACGGAATGTTATAGACTTGTTCATTTTTTGTTGGAACAAAATTCTACAGTGTATCAAATAACAGAGATAAATCCATGCGGAAGATAAGGTAATTAATTTCGTTGATTTCAATATAAAATTAAAATCTTTAAAAGATAAAGTCGCATGGATTGAATAATTCGTGAAATTCTATCAATTAAAAGGTTAATAATAAATACATGAGAAAGGTTGGGCATTGTACTGTTAGAGGTACCCAACCCATGGCTAGTAGGACCCTGAGCCAACTTTGAATGCCAAAAACCGTTACATTGCATTAAGTAATTCGCGGCAGTCAATTAAGGAAGGTCGCGAAATGGCAAACCTCGCGTGATCCGTTTATAACGTGCTATATTTCAAACTAATACAATTTATTTAAGTGGGGACACATTTTTTTCCGCGCTCTTAATTACTTACAATTACATAACATCCGATCGTATATCTCGGTACGATAAAAAGTTCGAATAATGTAATCTAACGGCCGTGCAGGGTCTCAAAAAGTCAAACCAATTTGGCGTTTATTATAGTGAATCGATGAGAAAAAAAATCGATGTCAATATCGTAGCTGTAGTTTGATTGCGTTTTTGTCAAGCTCGAATGAGGCAATTAAAGAGCGATGCGAAGAAAAGTGCAGTTATGATCGGTTTCATACATTGAAACAAAAAATATTTTGAAAAAAATTTCCTTTACATTTACAAGAATATTTTTTGTTGTGTTTGCACGACCGCGATAAATACATTTTTATTTAAGAAAAACACTTGACGATCATTTGGTTTGATTTTTAATTGATCAGCAGAAATAGCGAACAAAGTGTAAAACAAGATAAAACAAATTGTTGCTAATGGATGGAATTAGGATGAAAAAAGTGGTACATATAGGAAGTTGGCGATGTGTGTATTTGTTTATCGGGAATTGGGTCTAGAATTCTTAATGAAAGACACACTGTTGTGTGCCAGAAACGAATGTCGAGTAGTAACGAGCGTGAGATAGTTTCGTTGCTAAGAGTTTTAATTAATGTCGTGCTTACTCGGGAGATGCATCTTCGGCCTTTGACTCGTGACCCATAACGGCATTCAACTTGGCGAACGGCTTACCTATGAACAAAATGAAAAGCTATTAATGTCGATCGGACCGAGTAATTGCAATATTCATCTTATCAGTACGCAACGCTAAATAGTACATTTTAAGCAGCACTGAATGTCGGTCAGTAAAAGTCAATTTAACTTGTCGGCCGATAGACGTTTTCAGCTGCCTCGCATTAAAGCCACTCGTGGCAGCTACCGCGCTGCTCCCAACAAACCAAATGCTTACATTTACCGTGAATACAATACATTAGTTCGAAGCTACCATGTACAGACAGATAATTATGTTACATCTAATGTTCTTACGAATTACTGTTAGCAGTTGATTTACCACTCTGAATATTTTATCTACTTTCATACCATTTCCACGTCTTCCCAATTGAAGACCTCTTTAATTTCTATTTGATTTGTGCTCATTTACATCTTAACTGTATTTGTTTCAATTTTATAATACCATCAAACAATGTTAACAACAACAAACCACTTCGCAAATTTTTTTTTTTTTGCATATATTATATTTGAATTCAATCAAAAGTCAACATTTTTTTGCATTCAATAAAATGTTCAGTCAATGAAAATACAATAGAGTATGGGAACCATGCACGAATATAATCAATGATGAATGAAGTGTCAACCAATCATCATTGTTATGTAAAATTTCATGTTCACAGTTACGTCGGTCAGAATAAAGCATTGTACATACAAAGCTAAACGAATATTGAACCGCGGAGCCAAGCCTATACGAGACTCAAACCCAATCCAGGATTGCATCGGACATAAAATGCAACATCGATACTTATAAATAAACATTAAATACGATGACTCGACACTTATGATCATAGAATTACAAATTCAAAGTCTGACAATTGTCGGCTGCCGAATAATGAACTTGTTTACAATAACTGTACACATATCCGATGACAGAACTGCGGCTTGTATCGTCGATATTCATTCGAAATGAAAGAATAAATTTGTCGATCGATAATTTATTATCTTTTGTTCGTTGTGGATGTTTTAATCATGAGAAGGAGAGAAAATCTTTTTCTTTGCCGATAAAGCACAAATAGTGGCACAATAGACTGAGCATCGGTTCACGCATAAAAGCGATAAAAAAACAGCAAAGATCAAGTGGGCCACGAGCGGCCATAAATGTCGCCGCTTATGCCCTGATTCTATTTTTTTTTTCATCTTTTATACTACTATGCCAGCGATCATACGTCGCGCGAAATTATACGCGCGACATCGTGACTCGCGGTGCACCGCGAATAAAATTTGTGTCGTCGCAGCCTTATAAAGCGAGAAGAGCTGTATCGGAAACTGGACGTAGACCTGAGCTTCCAGATCGCACGAGTGACGATACAGTGAACTAGGAGGCCGGTGAAACGAGTTTTTACCGTAAAGTCATCGAGGCAGGCCAGAAAAGTCGTTATCCGAACGATCCGTGCCACTCAGGCTCAGGGAATAAAGATATACGGGAAACTAGGCGACAAAGCTCGCGACAATTTGTTTGGGGTCTGCTGGGTCGCTCCTGATGGTAACGCTGCTCGGTCTTTTTTTCACCCGCCGGAGTGCAATGAACCGTGCGAAGAAAATGGAATAATTAATGACGCTAACGGTAGATTGGTAATAGATATGTTTGCGGTGTTGTTCGATCTTAAACGTTTTTAATGTTTCGATTTGATTTGTTACTTTTATCGGCAGGCGTTAAGTTTTTGCTCGACTGTGATTGTTCAGAGATAAATGCGCTTTTAATCCAGTCGGAAAATTATTTTCATCGAAAACTAGGTCATGGTTGTACAGAGACCTGTGAAAAAAATTGGTTCATTTATAACCATTACCACTCAAGGGGGAATATACACCTGAAAGGAAATTTCCACCTAAATTCATTTAAAACATTTTCTAAAAACATTGTGTGTTATGATACTTTTGTAGTTTTTGTTAAATAAAAGGTACAAATTCTGATGAAGGGTTGATACAGATAGTTAGAACTAATTGGTGAATTTAAATAAAAAAAAAATGTTTATCGAAAAATTTGGAGCCTTAATTATTTCGCTTCAAACGTCTTAATATAAAAAAGACTGCAGTGTTTTTATTGTTCTAACATTTGTTTTAAAGAAGCTCTGAGAAATGTTAGGAAATCGGTTCAGTAGATCTCGAGAAAACTTGACAACCGTAAATTCCTGCAATTAAAAAACTAACTTATAATTATTTTATTGTTCATATTAGTAATGAAAGTTTAACTACTCAGAATTTTGTTGCAAATGTTTTGCTTAAAATAGAAGGAAATTTACTGGTTTTTGTAATTCACGTTCAGTATTATTTTTATATTTTTAATGACCCATCTGTCAACGATTTTCGCAATTTCCTAGGTGTATATTCTTTCTTAATGTGTACCGTTTGGTTTATGGAACGAAATTTTTGTTTATTGACAACTTTTTATTGCACTTATATTTCGATACCGAGTGTAATTAGAATAGACAAAAAACAAATTGTAGCAAATAAAAAGTTATCATATTCGTAAATGAACAATTTACTACTTAAAAAACTTCAAAAAACTTATACAAAGCTCAAATTATCTTTGTTTAAATTCTATGTTTGTCTATGTTAATTTACCATATAATGTTCAATATAAAACATAGCATTCAGAGTGAAAATTCAATTACCATAGAAACTCAGTAATAAAAAATAATCAATAAAAAAAGCTTCAAAATGATTATAATTATAAGAAAGAAAAAATGATTTCCAAGTTTCAAATAGAATAAGACAAGATATAATTTTTTTTAATAATCACTTTCTGAAAACCTAAATCTTCAACTTTTACAATGTAGAAAAAATGAATATTCAATTTTCAGTAGAAATGTTTTTTACATTAAATATTTGAAGAAATTTTATAATCATAGTATTTTGCCGGATTTCAAAATAATCTTTTAACGTTGAGAATGAGAAATGAAAACAATGACTACTTTTGAAAACCTGTACGAAACGGGAGTAATGTGATGTGAAGGTTGAAGAAAAATGATTTTGAGTAAATATATTCGTATTTGGATAGTTATAAGAAAAGGAGTAAAAAAGAATGAGATGTGACGATCACTCTTGCCTAATCTACTTAACGTCTTTTATATCCATTATGGTGCACGCGTACGCAGAAACTGGCGGTAATGAGCTCGTTGGGCGCACGCAAACGTAGTCGCCCGCGCAAATAACGCGCGGGTACGTTCACACCGTGCAAAAAGCGGAAAGCAATCAAGGAACCCCCGATATGGCGAGTAAGGTCAGAACAACGCCGAGAGTATGGAATGCCATTACGCGCGTGTGCGCCGGCTCAATACGCGTGATTTTGCGTTTCGCGATCGCTGGCACGCCACACCGGAATGCAATAAATCCTGCGGAGGGACAGTTTCGGCTTGCGCCACCGCTTCTGCATACAATCGAGACCGATTATTTTGACGAGTCAATACGTCAGCGACTTTTCGGCTCGTTGCTCGCCTCGGGCACTGTTTGACAATTTGCGGGAATCGTCCCATGTCCAGCCTTTTCTGCCCGAGGAGGTTCCTTTTCAGGCGGAGAGTTCAATGGCAATGTTATGCGGAAACAGATTTCGCCGACATTTCAAGGCGACGTTGCTTCCCTAACGGATTCGAAAACAACTTTAGGTGAAAATTTATGGACGATCGCTCGCGAGAATAAATCAAATTATTTACTTTTATTTCAAATTATTCAAATTCGCACATACATTTTTGTATTTTTATCTTGCCACAAAAAAGGTAATAGATAGTTGAAAAAGTTTTAATTATATGTAGTCTGGTTGGTATCAGCTTATTTGATGCAAAATAAAAAGTGTGAGTGACAAATTTTAAATCGAATTTTTCTGAATAATGATTCGTGAACTTTCTCTTGCGATCAGTATTCGTGGTGTAGTGTAACAGGCGGTACCATAGTTGCCCAATAATCACAACAACGCATTTCAATATAATTGTTCCGATAGCCCAGATTTTATACGAGGAATAACATGACTGTATGTAAATCATAAGAAACCTAATTGAATAATCACAACACAATACGACTCTCCGCCCAGCCTTTGCGTTTTAATAAGAGACGCATTAATGGGCCGGATCGCTTCTTTTAGACAGCACAAAGTAGACCTTTCATAGCGACAGCCGTCTCTACGTATCGAAAACGCCGAGGAAACGCTCGTCATTTGGAACGGAAAGCTCTCGTTAATTGCCTGTGACAATATGTGTATGTATATGGATACAATTAGCCTACTAAAACAACCTCGATTTCACGAGAAAATATTTGTTCTCGATATTCGCTGATTATTAATAATCCTATTGTGATGTTAATTGGTCATTTTTCTTGAATTCATAAGTTGGTACAGATCAAAAAAATCAGAATGAAACTCAACTTTCAATAGCACTTCATAATTGAAAAAAAAAAAAAAATACAATAAAAAATATTACAAAAGCTTTTTATTCGATATGAAAAAGTGTGAAGCAAAAATATACATATATAATTGTCTCAATAAGAGTAAACGGTCACACTGTCGACTATGAAATCGATTCCGAACGATTATGCCGTTTATCAACTGAATGTATGTCAACTTAGAGAATAAAATTTTACATCCGCACAAGTGAATTTGAAATTTATTCGCGATGGGAATGGAAACAAAAAAAAAGTCTCGAGGGAAATGATTTCTCGCATGTGAATATTGAGTTTGAAGAACGGCCTCCGATAGCATCGGCGATGTACAGAACGAAAAGAAATTTACGTTTTCATATGACGACGGTCTACGTCGATATGCGTTAAATCGGCGAATCGGATCGCGTGTTTGGCATCAAGTGTAACGGGTTGGTCGTGCAGCAGAGTGCATCGCAATGCGACGCGAGAAAGCAAGCGAGCAGCCAGCGAGGCAGGCAAGCGGCATAAAACAAGCTGCCATACATGGGGCGACCGTCAGCCGACTCCGGCTTGGTCATAGCAGGACCAGTGTTGCGAACTCGAAGGAAGTCAAGAGCCCGCGAGATTCATGGACCCTGGGTCCACCGAGATTAATAAACCCATGACCGCTTGCAAGTATTGACTCCAAATCGTGATTCACCAACAAATTTGTCCCATATCGTTTTATCAGATATAAACTTACAATTAAATTTACAGCTCAGGATGTGAAAAAATAATTTTTGATCAAACAAATTAGAGTTAAAGTTAAAAATTAAAGTTTTCATTAATGAACTAAACATGTTCTGTTTAATTTATAGCTACATAATTTTCAATTTTTCCAGAATATGACTGCCTAAATAATATATCTATATAAATGAATATACATTATATATAATAATTGATTTCTTTGAATTTGAATCAAAGATAATGTAAATAAAAGTGTTTTTAATTTAATTTTTTCTTTTTAGTATATTTTTTGAAATTGTATGTTTTGTTATTTGTCAGAAAATTCTTTTTGTCTTATTTAGTTTGTATTTCTGTTTTGTAACAAGTACTTTTATTTTCCGCTGGAAAACATTGAAGGTCATTATCAAGGTCAAGTATAAAGAAAATGGTCAAAAATGTAGATGATTAATAAATGAAAATGTATAATAAATCTTCATGATACATTCATCATCAAACAAATGATTAACAAAAGAGCCATAAATTCGATGTTGAATGCTTGTTTGTTAATTGTCATTTTTTCTCTAACGATGTGTTTGCCTATATGATGAATGCTTCGTTTTGCAAGGTATCGATTTCAATAACGCAATTCAAATTGATTTTCCATAATTTTTAATCGCATTCTTCAACAGAACGATCGTTCTATTATTGAATATGACAGCATTATCGGCTTTAAAAAGATACCAATCATTTTGCCGAGACCTTTGTTGAGCGATTATTTGTTCTTGAGTGAAATATTGTAAACTGACATCAATGACAGTAATCCCTTGAAATTGCAGAAAGTGCGAACATAAAAGTTTCAATTAATGCATGATTGATTTGATAAAATCTTTTATAATTTTACATTCTTCTTCTTATTCGAGAATTGTTTCACATTCGAATAGATAACAAGATAAAACGGAAAGCGCATATTTAAAACCACGCATTGAATGCAGTTTTAAATTTTTGTAACGCCGGAAAAAAGTCAAACATTTCAAGTAATTTCACGGTTTATTCTAGTATCAATTTACTTTGCACAAGTCAGTGACTAATTTGGAATGCTATATTCTATATTTTGAAAAAAGTTTCATAATGCAGTTATAATAACAAAACTAATTAACGTTGCACATATCTGTCGTGGGATTAAATACTTGATATTGCGAACAAAACGAAAAAAATGTTGCAAAACAAACTGATCGGCGATTACTTTAATTCATGCTTAAGTATAAAAATTAAGATATACTTAAACGAGGCTCCCTATCTAAAATTACGTGCAGTTTTAATCGGCAAATTGAATGCGTAAACACAAAACGACGGGGAATGGGGAAACAGTCGGATAAATAACTCCAGGCTTTCGTCATCTCCCGTTTAATTACATTCCTACTTGCGCGACCATCGCGCACGGATTCTAATTAAACCCAAGTTTTACAGCGTGCGTTTTCCATGCAACCTTGACATTTTGCACGCCGACAATGAATTTCATATCTCAGGGGTGATTTGATAAATTGGAAAATTTATTTCAGCAGAAAGCCACCATTTCGCGAATTCAATTAGTTGGAAAGTTTGAAATGTATAATATCAATTTCAGAGAATTTGAAACGAATGAAATTTTCATCATAAAAAAAAGAATGAATAAAAAGTTAGAAATTCATTTCTAAGAAATGGATATGACATTTCAAAGTTGAGATACTATTCGTGTGCACATCATAACAATGTTGAAAGTGATTTCGAGAACATTGGGGTATCATCACGATATAGTTTTAGATTGGATTTAGAATTTGCAACTTGACTAATGCGTGACAAATCGTTTTGGACGCAGAAAACAAAGTGTTTCCACAACAAAACTGATTGAACTAATGTTTTGCGGGTAAGGAACAGCAACTGAAAAAGATTTCATTATTCTCGATGCTACAAAAGCGTAATAACACAAAAAGTAAACGTAATCCCAATTTATGACCGTAAACCGAACGACTGTAACTAGACCGAGGAAATCCGCTTTGTGCGGTTGCTTACGACTTCAAGTCACTTTCCCGGAGTCGTTTCTTCCGACGTCTTCTCAAATCAAATGAGATCAAATTTTGTTCAGGCTCGAATGTTTGAAATTTTGTCAATCAGCTGTTCTCATTTGTCAAGACACAAGACAAACTTCTATACCTTGAGAAACCTGTCAAATTTATCCATTTGTCCATTCATTTATGCATTTATGGTTTTAGTCGATATATTTAGTTATATATTGACTGCAGTAATATTTCACTGCCAACCAATGTGTAAATTATCTAATATTGACTGAAAATTACCTATATTCGCTGTACAATTTAATTGACATCTAACCAAACTTTTAAAATTTCAAATTAAATTTTTTTCCAATGTAATAAGGATGAAGAGGAGACTTTTCAATAACCAATGAGTTAAAAAAAACGTAATTCCTCGTTGCAACAAGAGAAGATCTTTTGGTACATTAAGATCCATTCACAAAGTGTGAAGAAAGGCAGAAACACGAGACGCGACTATCGAAACGAAACAAGGTTACGATGAACTGTCGGAATCCGAATGTCGCAGGCGCCGGCGTGCAGACCCTCGGAAAAATGCAAGGATGCATTTTTCCTGGCTTTGCGATGCAACGCGAAGGTCGCGCGCTTACAATGAACCTAAGACAATTAACGTTTCACGGCTGCGACCAGACAAAAAGTGGTCGGCGATTCTCGGGAACCGGCACTTTTGTTTTGTTTCCTTTTTTTGCAAGGCCCGCCGACGCGTCTCAAAATAATTCGTATTGTTGCAAGATTTGCCAGTCCGCATAAATCAACAGCAACAGCGTTGCCGAAAAAGGCGTCCGGTTTTGTCTATAAATGTAGAACATATTAATCATCCAGTCTAAATGATTAGATATCGGTATTTCACACGCCAGTGATAAATAAATAGATATTAATCTTTACAAATGTTCGTGCTACCATTTTTATTTTAGTTATTGCCGAAAATAGTGTGGTGTATGTATGTATGTAAAGCAAGTAACGCCAAAAATGTAAAATCTTGCAAATTCATTATGTTACCCTGAACTTGGAAAAAATAGTGATTTACTAAAATTTCGGTGGTGACACACTTTTTTAGGTGATTTTCTGAAATAATATGATATGAAATATGTAAATAAAATGAGGTACCTTATGGGAAAAGCTTATTTTGAATCATTATAACTATATATAAGGTACCTCATTTTATTTATACAATTTCAGAAAATGGCCTAAAAAAATGTCACCGCTAAAATTAAAAATTTTTTTCTAATGGATCATTATTTTTTCTAGGTTTAGGGTGACATAATGAACTTGTAAAAAAATTTGCAAGAGTGTGCCATTAAAATCGACTAAATGGATGTTTCTTTCCTAAAACTTGTTACGATTCTACCAAATTGTATCAAACCTGCTTTTTTTCTAGTGATTCTTGATTATTATATTTTAAAAAATACAAACTACTACTTTTAAAGAGATTAAATAACTAAACTCCATAGTGGAAATTATTGTATATAAATTTATATAGTTAACATATGCATTCTATAGCAATACAACTGAATAAATAAAAAAAAATCTTATCTCGGTTTTGATCTGTCAATAAAATATCTATTCAAAATACATTTTCTGTGAAGTTTTATGAAAAAAACTGCACAAATAACGAAATTATAACAGAATTTTGTTAGAACAAATTTGAGGAATCGAAAATAATAAACCTTCTTTTTATTAATTGAATAAAAATAATTTGAAGCAATGCTATTGCTAATTATTGTAACGTCACTTAACTGAAGACGAAGTCACTTTAGACTCAACAAGAGAAGTTCAACTTGAATCCGCGGTGCTGGTTGCGAAGATTTGCGGTCGTGAGCTCGACAATGGGGAACTTTGGACTTAGCAGAGCGGAAACTTCGCCATATCTCTAATTACTTTCTCCGGGGCATCTATCGTCGGCATCTAGGCGAATAGGTGCAAAGCTATCGCGGTCGTACGCGCATGACGCAACCATAACCCACTTCCGCCTGTGCGCATTCATTCACGAGGACTCGCGACTCAGTTTTCGCGAACCTGTATAATGCTACATACAATCCGTATTAGATAATTTGAAACACGTCTATAAATTAAATAACTGGTACAGCTTTTTGTTTGTTCTTTTTCCAAGAAACAACAAAAAACTATAAAATCCTTTTAAATGGTAAAAACTTTATCGATTGCATATGTCTGCTTTTCCCGGATGTTAAATGAGAATAATTTATTATGCAATGAATTATAAAACAGATAAATATAAAAACTGGAAGTCATTTTCATTGTATAATATATATAATTGAATGAAAGCGGCGCTTCAGAGGTGTCAATAAATATAAACTTTGATAGCCGGGTGTATGATAAATTGACAGAATTAATCTCTGACGAGCAGAAATTCAATGTTTCAGAGTAAAATCAGATCCGCGGTTTCTTGATTTAACTTTGATTAGATCTAATTTAAATAAAATCACGTCTCATTTAGAGTCCATGCAGTTTTGAAATGATGAAAGGCAGTTAGCGCTCCGTAAGATCCAATCGTTTATTCATCGTTGGTTTTATCTGATCCAATGTTTTTCCATTTTTCATTCCGAGTCGTTTGAATAAAGGGCGCATTCTTGAAAATTCATACGAACCTATATCTTTCAAGCTGTTCATCACAAATAATAACTGCTGACCTTGAAACTTGATTTCAACCACAAACACTTGCATCAAGTTTGCGCGCTTTCCAATGCCTATATAAACCTCTAGTTTCAAACCGATTACACTTTTTATCAGATTCGATTTAATCGCGGCGGAAACTTTTAACTTTATTCTAACGCGATCTTATCTCGTCGAATAACTGATTTACTTCAGTTTTACTCGATCCGATTTGACTCGTTATAATTGCCACGGATAAAGAATGATCAGATGATTTGTCGAACAATGGGCCATCTCAGTGATTTTTCTTAACCTTGAAGGCATTCTCCAAGGATGTGTGAAGTTTCGACGGAAAAACATTTTCTAAAACAAGAAATCGTTCGTTACAATCGGACAGCCGGTGTGTTGAACAATTAGACAAAACAAACCGGTTTCCTAACGCGACAAGTTATGGCAAAAAACAAGGTGAAAAAAAAATTCTCCATTGAAACAAAACAAAAGCAAAAAAAACTAGATGACAATGTCTGATTCATTAGCGACGCATAAGGTTTGTTTGATAATAAAGTGTTGATTAGGTAACGCTTTATTGTCGACGGAGAGAGTAATTTGTTGATTACGTGGAGCCTCGTTGGCTGGGCATTGGCGCAAGCCCTTCTCTTCTATGTCAAGAATCTCTCCGCGATCAATGCAATCTAGACATACGCTACGCCCCACTAACTTCGTGAAATCTACTTCGACAATTCCCTACATGGACCGTATTAAATTTCCGACGCCTTTCGCTCACTCCCTCTTTCTTGATCAACTTGTGTGTGGCGTACGCCGCGTAATGCAACAATCGTTTAACTAACTAATCGCGGGCGAGCGCCAGCCACAATGCTACACACCAATCGATTCGTACTATTTAACGGCCCGGTGCATTTTCATCCAATTCATTTCATGCCTCGTGGCTTTTCACGTAAAGATCACTCGGATCGAAAGTCCAAGCTGATACCAAGACTGAGGCAGATTTTGCATACGCACATTGTCCGTCAAGGGTTTGACCTGAGCGTGAACCGAAACCAATGTTAATGATCGATCATTAAAGCCGGTCTCGCGGATAAAAGAATTAATGGACGGTAATTGACAGTTGTGCATCCGGCTAGAGGTCATTTGACCTGTACTGCGAGCATTCTCAAATTCAAGTTTTTGTCTTAATTGCAGGCCCATCCGTGCTCATTTTGAATAACTCCTATAACTTTTCTCCTTGAAATAAATTTATTTAATGAAATAAAATGAGAAATTACGGATTTTCTTAGACGAGTAATTTGAATCTTATTTTCTTATAAGATTTAAATTACTTTGCGAGATCTATAATTAGTTTGTAATAGATTTTGCAATTATAATAAAAATGTTCAATTTCGAAACTGTATTTCAATTTGATGGTATCAGTTTTTATAGGTTGAAATTTGATCAGTGGTGCATTAAAAATTATTTATGTAACCCCGAAAACCACAAAAACCAATGCACAATAATTCGAACCACCGTCCTCCTACATATTCTGAAAGTAATCGTTCGCGCGCTCGGTCTCCTTTATTTTTATTACAATCACAATACTTATGCCGTGTCATTGCTCAACTTTTATTATTTAAATAATAATATTACCACATTTTATCTGTAGCAAACAAACGTCCTAATCTCCCTTTTGTTGTCCAACTCAAACGTCAAAACTGCAGCGTGAGTAAACACAGACGAAGTCAACTAACTCTGATGCCGAATTCATTTTCATTCTGAACGAAAGTTTCAACAGATCAAAGGTGTACAAACAAAATAAAAAACAAAAAATTCCAGACAGTAGACTCATCATTGGGCTCTCGACCTTACGATTGTAATAATATTGTTTTCTCAATACTGGATGCGTCACAAAAGAAACACCTTGTGGGACCAAAAAAAAACGATTCCTGACCTTACCTAATCTCCCGTTTTGTTTGTTTTACGAGTCTTTAAGAATGCGCTGATAAATCTCAAGTCGTTTTGCATTTATAAGCCAATTTCATGTTGGAAAATTGGTTTGCATAAAATTTTATATTATCCTTCTTATATATAAGAAAGATAATATAAAATTTATATTCGTCTAATTAACGTTAAGTGAAAAAGTTATACCTTTTTTTATACTTCTTAAGTGTTTGTTTTTGCTACAATGTATAATGATATTGCACAACGATGAACAAGCGTTGCAAAATACTGGCTGTCGCTTATTTTCTATCCCGACAGCTACTGAAAAGCTGACAAATCTCGTTCATTCTGACATCGAATTGTCGTGGGTGTTGTGGGTAAATATCTAATAGAAAGGAACCGTGAGTCAGCGTTCAAAGGTATCATCGAACACAAACAATGGAGTAAAAGTCATTTCGCATAAGTCACGCACATGCGTGTCTCTCTGTCGCTAACCTTTCCTGACAACTAAGAAGAAACAATATTTACTTATCCCGGGCAGACACGTATGTATCTTTACTTTTCCATTTTTCTTCATGTTACTTTGTATTCAAGGGTATACTGGCTGCCATGAAACCATCATCCTTACGAAATGAAAACCATGAAACCACAATGATTTTTCTTCAACTAAGTGACTTTGAGTTGAGAACGAAGGAATGATTTGACGTTTGCATTTGTGATGACAATTTATTTTCTCGTCGGCATTTTCCAGAGGCTAATCGACTGAAGGCAAGCGTAAAAATTGTCACGACATTTGCGCTGGATAACCGGTTGAAGTGAGAGTACACGTGTTCGTCAAGTGCGAAAAAGTAATAGCGCGATAGTTAGATCATCTAGATGAACTCCACTCTGCGCTATTTACTTCGATCGAGTTACCTGTTATCTGGCCGGGTCATCGCGCGATTTGCCATCTATGAATCTAACCTTAATCTGCACCGAGTGGGTTCGTGTCGTAAGTCGATTTCCATCCGATGGGTTGAAAAATTGACGTAACTTTAGAAAGATAAGGATACTCGGTGTTTTTCTTGTAGAACCCCTCCATATATTTCCGGGAACTTCAAAATCAATTTGGAACCACCGCCGCAATTTCAAACTGACTTAAATTCGCAGGTTTCGCCCTCTGCTTTCTAGGTTCTATTTTCGGACTGCGAACCTATGATTACGAATTCAGTTATCTAGAAACGAGTTTAGCCGCGTCTTCAAATCGCAGACCTCCCGGAATCGGCTAGAGCACGCGACCAATGTCAGACGACTCTCGGATCGAGTTGAGATCAACAAAGCTTTTGTAGCCTTGATGTGGGCTGCTTCTGCAAGTAGGTGCTTTCAGCTTCCAAGAAGTAGAAGGTGAAACATTTATGCAGACCGACCTACGGATCGAACTTCACAAGACTAACGTTCCTTCTTTGCAGATCTACGCATACCTAAATCCACTTTTTTACGCGTATCAGAACTATGATCACGAAAACTTTCCAACGAACATTTTTTACATCAATTTGTTAATAAATAGCCTTACCGTTGGACGAGGAATGTTAATCTAATGATGATTGGTGTCTATTTAAACCTGTCAGTCAAATTTAGGTCAGTCAAATGTCAGCCGATCATAATTGATTTACAATACATTTTTAGGAGGCGAAATTTTATTTTCTTACTTTGAGACCTATATTTCTTGTTTCAGTTTGAAAAACGTGATAAGAGAAATTTGTAATCCCAAGAATGAAAATTGGAAGGAAACAGTATAGGTGACTTGGCAGACTAACAATCAATTAAAATATCCGTAGATGGGTAAAAAATAGACATGCTTCCGCCTCCTGTACAAGGCATCCCTTACGTGCAGACAAATAAGTATAATACGTTCCGCGTAAGTCTCGCCAGTTTATTTTCTCATCATGATTGCTATATATTACGGCATCGTCAACGGAAGTTCGCAAAAACATTAGCGGCAAGGGAGGAGGCGTTGCAAGCGACGGATGCTAGAAGACGCACAAATTTATTCGCACATTTATATGAATTTCCAAGTTCCGCTACGATGATGTCCGTTACTACGATTATAATATTTACATTTTCTTTCATTATCGCGTGTGGAAATGATGGAATAGAAAAACAATCTTTATTTACGAAAACTATATTTATTTACATTTCAAAGTTGAAGACTTTGATCAAACAACTTTTGTGATTAATTGACTATTGAAATCAAATTGACAAATTACTCAAATTTATTTGATTATGTTAAGTTGGCAATTGTAATATTCTGTACTGCAAAAAGTATTATCACTGCTAAATGTCTCCAGATTGAAAATTGTGTATTTTGAATTCTAGTCATAACTTGAAGACATGAAATCTTGTCGAAATTGATATTTTGACAGTTGAAACCGATCACTCCCTCAGAGGAAATGTTTCACGAAGAAACAGGCGAGTCAGAAGAAACGGTGCTGAACTTAATTCGAACTAAGACTGTGATTTTTTGTCTTATCCTTGTAAGTATACATCGTAGCAGTTAGATATCTCATTAGGATGCACATTGTTTAAATTGGATTTTAAAGACGACGTGCGAGGGAGAGCTAATTGACTGCCGGACGGACATCAAGTTTTTCGACAAGATAAAGGAGAGACGTGATGGAAAGACGTAGGAAGATGCAGGCAAAGAAGTAGAGAACGACGTGGGGAAAGAAGGAGGGGGAGAGCGAACATCCGGATTCTGTCTCGCTATACAGCGAATGGTCTGTGCGCAGGGATGCTAGTCGCACTATTTCACTCGCAATATCGCCGTCCCTTTCGAACGATGCGCAACTCTCATCAGCCGTTCTCTCCACCCTCGAGGCCCTTCACTTATTTATTTCTTCGAGTTATTAATTATCTCCGACTGGGTCCACTCGGAGAATCTTCTCATGCAAGCAATCGCTCGCGCCTGTGTGAACAATGAAAGTCATATCTCTCGCGAGGACACGTGTAATTAATGTGCCAATTCAGCTGGAATCGCATTAGTTTCAATAACTACCGAAAGAATCTCCACGCTTTTAACATGAAATTACGATCTTGACTTTTATATTCAAGGCTGCAGGTTTTGTTGTAGCTCGCACGCACGTCCTGGCAATGAATTCGACGCTATTATTCAAAAACATGATGGCACTGTAAAAATGTTCTAGGCTAAATTGCACAACTAATTGCCGCCAATCCAGCTTTTTCGCAAAATTGTACGTCTCATAACGCGCCGCTAATTTCTATTATCTCAAACAGCTAATGACTAAAAATCGTAACTCGCTTTAATGATTTCAAGTTCAACTTCAACAATTACTTAAGGAAAGTAGGTTTATTTGTTTACTGTTTTCACAATTAAAAGACGTCTCTCCTTTGTTTCTTTATCTCTATGAAATCATCAAGTCGACATTTTTTTAATTATAAATATTAACGTTGAACAATGTTGTTGCCCTGATGGTTGAACGACTGTTTGTATATTTGAACCTCAATTTGATATGTAGCCTCAAGGTCGACAAAAAAACCAACGTTGGTCGGAATCTGTTCTTATCCATTAATTCTGTTAATTGTTTTATATGCATGGATTCAGCAGCGTAGAAAAGCGGAGTGTAAGAGTTTCAGAGACGTTGAAAGGCGGCACGCACACCGTATCTCTTGCGCGAAGGTCACAGAGACAATATCCGTGGCAGAATAATACGTGCTCCACATAGACTTTTTTCAGCATTAGAAATCCCGCAACTTTTCTGATGCCTTTATGAACACCGCGAACTGGTTCCACCCGTTCCCTTCCCGCATCCTTGTTCCGCCACTTTTGTTTCAAATTTATTGACAAATCACGCCTTGAGCTGCGAATTTTCTGCGCTTGCGCAATCATGTATATTGTGGCCAGTCGATTCACAATGCGTGCGCCTTTTTGCAAAGTTTTACACGTGTTTTTGCATGTTCAATCATTGACCTTTGAGGTGAGTGAAACATCGTGTTTCATGATTTAAGATCAAGGCGGCCTTATAAAAATTTTGGAGAGTGTGTGTGTGTGTGTCATTCCGCTGAGTCAGACGAATTCTTTTCAGCGTTTGAATAACAGTATATACATAGGCATGTATCTTTTTGATCGATTCTCAATCCCTTTTGTGGTACCAACGAAAACGTTCCAGATCCAACAATGTATAAAATTTCTCATTTCATTGACGAACAAAAAAATCATCTATACAACTCGATAAAGTGAATACTTAAGTGTCAGAACCTCGAGAAGAAAGTGGCCAAAAATTAATCCACTTAACATGAAATGAACATAAAAGGTTTGTGAAAACGTGAAATTGAAAATCATTCTCATTAAGGATAATAAATGAAGATAATCCATCGAACATGAAGATGACAGTACTTGATAGATTCGCTTGTATGTCAATTTATCCTAACTGGCGGACTACAATTATGATTTTTTCTCTGGCATATAATCGAGCTAAAAAGTCAAGATTGTGTGATGAAAAAATACAAAAATGAAAAGATATAATGGAGATGACCAATGGCATATGGGTGAACGTACGATCAATTTACTCGTATATTCTCGTTCTCCGACATTCCAATAATATAATCTGCAATTAGAACGAATAACAAAACAACGACTGCATGACCAAAAAGAAAGACGCGCGAGAAAAGTGAGCAGAAACGCGGAACTGGCAATCCACCGAATTTTCATAATTTATACTCTGCTTTTCTTCGAGGTCTGTACTTTACTGTGGCTCGCGTGAGCACGTGCGTACACCCATCACGGAACCAGGTCCACATCTTCCGGTTGTCGAACTGGCCTAGAAGCTGGTGTAATTACTAAAAGAGCTTTTGCGAGGCTGGTATATCGTTACGCGCGGCAACTGAAGATGTTGCGTGATTTTTGATCGACTTTCGGTCGAGAAGAAGATCCCGCGGTCTCGCCTCTGTCCAGTGACTTTTATTCCTGGGGCTGCAGCGACGTCCAATTACGATAATTACGATGGAATAATTGCGACGGCCCGGACGCGGCACAACCTCTGGGACGCGCCTCCTCCAGGTCGTCGACGCAACCTTGCTTGTATTAATCATCGACTTAATTATTATTCCGATTAGAGTTGGACGAGAGCTATTATATATGAACGTGGTGGCATCTCGCCTTGCCACGCAATTTCATCTAATGCTCAGCCCATGTGTTTTTTTTTTTTTTTTCTAGTATTGCCTTGCGCAGTCCATTGCTACCTGATAGGGGCAAAAATGCGCCCGAGAGAGGCCACTCCATAGGAGATTGCTTTATACTCAAGAGGCACAGTGTTCGATACCGGACGATACGCGCAGATCCGCCCGGTAAAAACGGATAAGCTGGTTCGAGTATGGAACTTGCGCATCTAGATGAATTACGTGCCAATGCGAGAGGGAGTTGGATAAAATGGTGAATTATTGCCAGTAATTTCCTTCTTACGTTTTTTTACATTTTTCTTATTCATTTCCCTTGATTCATTATAAGGAAGAAGGAGTTAGACAATCTGATTGTCCTGCGAACTTTGACCATGAGAGGAGGACACTGGTGAGGACCAGTTCTTTCGATGAGATGTTTCTCAGAAGCAACACATTTCTATACCAGTTACATTACCAGATGAGTAACCGTGATCAAATTTGCCAGGTCCGTTGATCCCTGGCAGTTGAAAAAATTTTTCGCTGCTCTCTTCTCTTCAATTTGCTGCTTGATTATTCCTCTTCATCTTCTTCCTATTCCCTCATCATCGTATCCCCTATCTTTTCTTTTCATTCGCTACATCTGGAGTCTAGTATATAACTCTATTAAATCTTCTATCTCCGGCTAATTCGACATCTTTATTTATGTTATACTCAGCGTTTTTTTTTTGTTTGCTTTTTCTATCGACCAAATCGCCGGGCAAGAAGTTGGTACAATAAAACCACTGGATCGAGATGGATTGGAAGCAATCGAGCCTCGCATGAAAGATGGTAAAAAATGTTAGAAATTGAAAATTTGGTATCGCGCGATCGAAAAAACAGAAACCAAAAGGGAATGAGCATCTTCCGCCACGATAGTTTCCCAGTGAGAAGAGAAACCATTCAAAGAGAAACCTAAATACTCCTATCATCTTTTTAGGTTATCAAACAAACAGTAATCCGTGCTATCAGCGATCTCAAACAAGCTTCACCAAGTTACATCAAACCAGATATGCGAACAATTTTCTTAATTTATTCTCGATCCCCTGCCACGTACCAGATTCATCTTCGACGCACAATCTCTCCCATTCGGTACAAGAAGCGAAGCCACGACATGAAAAACTAATAACTTTTCATGTTGATTATCAAACAATCATCAAAGCTGGCTTATCCCGCACCATACACCACAAAGAATGTTCGTATTATGATGTCAACCAATTTCCAACGTTAAAGTTGTTCCAACGTTGAAACGACGTTGGTTTTCCAGACAACGGTAGCCAACGAGGTATCTTCGTTGACGACAATAGCGTCGTTGGTATGAGCAAAGTCATAAAATCAACTCATGAATTTGGGTTGATTAGCAACGTTTTTTATCGCAATCTGACATTTGAGCAAGAATCAATCGACTATCTCGAAAACAAAGTATTTTTGTGACGCTGAAACAACCTTAATGAATTAATCATGGTTTAACGCTATTAAAAAAATACTTTGGACCATGGTGAATTTATTAAAGTTTTTCCATTGCTAGGAAAAAACTTTGTTTTAAAATATCAACGTCATATCGACGTTAAACTGTCGTTGAATAATAACTCTACGATGACACATTATGTCACTCGTTTCGTGTACTATATAACAAATATATGACACAGTGTTTATAATTTTGTAAGAAATAAAACTTCTGTTTGCAGTTTTCTGTTTTACAACATTATACCCAAATTTTCTAAGAAGAATGTATTTAAACATTGAAGTTGAAAACACTTATACAAACAACGGTGTAACAAATTGGTTGAATGTAGGATTTATTAGTTAAAAAAAGACAAAAGAGATAAAAAAGATGCAGTAAATGTTTCACTGGAAAAATTTCATTTCATTTTTGAAAAGTAAATGCGGTTTGAAAGTAAATTTTTGTTTTGATTCGTTGGTTTCTTCAAAATAAAAAAATTACATTGAACGCAGATAGTCCTACGAGAAGCAAAACTTGTTGTTCAAATTACACCAGTTCAATTCAAGAAAGGGAATATTGGTTGAATTTGGTTGTTGTTTTTGATTTCTTAATCCAAAACCATCTGTTGATATCCGAATCAGATACACACACGTTTACATATAATATATCGTAACGTTATGACGTATCGCGCGCATTTCACGCAATCTCACCGACGACAGCAAAAGAGCCAGGGTACCTACGCCGGTGCCTGCGCTTAATTGCTACATCGTTCAGTTTCAATTACGACGATACGCCATAGCCACGCGTCTGTGTACTCGATTTCTTCTTCTTATTTTACACAATCTTCCTCTCCGTTTTATCCGTTCTTTTCGCTGTGTCTTTTCCTTCTTTACTCGTCAATCCGAAACAAATCATATATAACTAAAGCACCAAACATGTTCAGATTCATTTTTATGTGCGTCAATGATTTAAAAATATAACATTTCTCAAGAAGGAAGTGTACCTGTCTGGATTGTTACACGAAATTAAAAAAAAGTTTACAAAAATTCAAATTTGATCATCATATCAAAAAACAAGAAATATACTTTTTTATAACATTCAATCGATAATAATTCGGACAAATTGTGTTTATAACAGATGTATAGATAATATTTCATTTTTCTATTCGTCTCAATAAAATTGAAGATATTTTCAGGAATCATTTTATTTCATGTCGAATGTCTTCAAACTTTCTGGTAAAAGGAGGTTGCGACGAGACTTGGATAATTCTTCGTAACAAAACAAACAACATTAACCTAAAAACGACCGCATCGGAGATATTTAATGCGCGAAAATATAAGTTCGAACGATTCGACGACCCGCATTCGAAATGTTGATTCTTTGTTCGGCTGTGAAAGAATAATTGATGTTATTATTTGCTCCTGAAAAAGAGTCAAATAGACAGACAATTTTATTAACCCGTTCCCTCATTACCGAAAATATAATTCTATAAATACATTTGAAATGTATTGTATATTTCAGATATTTTTCACATATGATTTATTTTAAATAATAGATTTATAAAGTAGCATTGATTCATAAAATATATTTTCATATTAATTATATAGCATGCGAAAAATATATGAAAATATTTCCACTCGTTCTGCCAAAATTCAATAAAATACGTTGTTTGATTATAAAAAATGTTATCAATTGTTTTTATAGAGTTTCATTTTGTACAAAAAATAATAATAAAACTGGGTACACATTTACTATGTGTTGATACTTGGCTTGATTTTGAACGACGATAAAGCGTTTTGGAGCAAAATGTATAATAACGCCCGGCTCTGTATCATAATTAGTTTAAAGCGCTTCCTCCGCAAATGCATTGACCGATTAAAATGCTTGAAACCAAAAAAGAATACCCATATCCATAAATAGGAGCAGTCCCGTTCAAGATTTTTGTCTTGTATCAAAGATGAAAGTAAATTTGAATCGGTCAGATGAAAAAGTTAATGAATCAGACCTTACTCAGCCTCCATAGGATGTTCCAGTTTCAATATAATCTCATCCATGCTTGCGTAAGAGAAACAAAAAAGATTAAATATCTAATATCCAATCCTTATAAAGGCAGCCTAATTTCCATCTACGAAATGAACCAATCGAATGGTTGATTGAAAGAAATTGCTATCCTTTCAAATTTAATGACTAGGTTTTCGTTGGTGACTTTTCTAGAACCATCAGTTTTACTAAATGAAATGAAAAAAGTTATTGAGAAGTCTGAGATGCATCGTTTGTTGACGAGCATAAAATTGTGCGTTCTGAATGAGTGGGCGAGAGGACGCAGTACAATGAACGTGACACAGATTCGAGTGTTTAATTCCGTTATTTTTATCACGGAATTCGGAGTTATGGTTGAAGAATTCAATTCCGGTTTTTTATAACAGTGCCGGGTTATGAGGATAAATCCTGTCAGAAATCTGCAGTCGTACCGGTATTAAAAGGTTAACGAAATTTGTCGCGAGTTTACTGGGCAGGAGAAATCCCGTTTTATGGCTCCATTATGATGAAACTTTTCGACTGCATTCGCATACCAGTGAACCGTGAGCCCGGTCAGGAAAGTGAGAAGAAAGGAAAGCGACCAACGGGACCTCAAATGTGTTAAGCGATGACTACGCGGTAGCTTTCGGAGACACCTTGAGTCACAAGTGTTTGGACAAAAAATAAAGTCCAGCGTGTAACGGGCTGACGATGAACACTTCAGGCCAAAAGTTCAGACGTTGAAAATTGTCGTTATAAAAGTTATTTCAAAGCAAGATTTTGTGGGAGCTTGTTAGGCCGTTTATGACTCGTGATATAATTTTGGCGAGCCGCCTTTACAAAGCTATTTGATGCTTTATGCAGTTTTGAGGACTTATAAAAGTGTTTCGGATGGCAGGAAAAGAAAAAAACGTCCAATTAGCTTCTAATTGTAGGAAACTCGTGACGAAAAGCTTTGCTAACAAACAGTTTGTTAACAAAGTGTAGATCTGTATAAAAATTATCAATTAAAATGAGAAAAAAATTATTCATATTTTCCATTATATGTTCCTTAATATATGTTTCCTATTATTACGTGAATCTTGTTACGTGAAATGGATATTACTTTCATTATTATGGTTTCGATCTGATATAATTGTTATATTAAATACAATTTACATAATCGTACAGCTATTATTTTATCGGTGCACGCTTTTGTCAAAGGACTTAAATAAGGAAACCCACCAGCAAAGATTTTGATAAATTGTAAAAAAAATTGTTCGAATTATTTATTGAACTAATTTATTTATAATTATATCATAACTCACACAACAGAATTGCCTTCCAGTGTTTCATTTTATTCTTGTTTGCATTCTTTAAACAAATCTCGTTTTTTTTATTTCCTCAAGTTATAAATTCTAACTCATTTCTGTTCATTTGCATTTCGCAATTATCTACAACTATTTGTATTTCAGAAATGTATATTACCCGCGTACATGCATATAAACCGCGAAACTTGCCTCGGAGCAGGCCTTTAATGATAACGAGAGGGGTCAATGAATCATTTTTTCGAAACGCCTAACCGAGAATACGTCCTTGAGGGAGAATCGTAAACTTCATCGGACGTATGCTTCGAATTCGCCATTTTATTGTCTGAGATTTGTTTAATGTTCTAGTATATACCTTCATAGGATATCCCATAAACGTTTTTTCCTTGAGGAAATCAAATATTAATTATCAGCCATATCTAACATATGTGTCCGGGAACATATTACAAGATTTACCAAGACACTTCTTCAACTAAGCCAGCAATCTTTGATTTATTCAAGCGACAATTTTTAATACACAACTAAACTCTGTTTGTCCGTTTTAACATATCCAAACTATCTGGAAGCTTTTAATTTACATGATTATGTTGAAAAAAGGACTATTGATATGTTAGAGCTAAACTGGATAAACGCAAAGTTGATTGCAATGTGAAGAGATTCCTTCAAAGATAAAAAACGAAAACAATAAAAAATATCAAGAAACGTATTATTATAAAACTTATGACTAAGAAGGTGTCGATGAAGGGCGCGATAGTAGTATAATAATTTCAAATGGTGTTAATAAGATTCTTAGATCTTTCTATCCTGGTGCTTAGTATATAGTTTATGAGTTAGAAGAAAAATGTGTGAAACAAATATTGTTCGTTCCGCCAGTGATTGTAATTGTTATTCCATGAGACTTAATTGAATCTCTTAGTGTCGACGTGAATTTCTGTTTTCAAATAATTGCTAATCATTGTTTTTGTCCATTCAATTCGTTGATGAACCAATCTTATGTTTAGTCAATTTTGTTTAACGAGCACAAAAAACTTGAACAAACCAAACCAACTTTCAACATTTCAATTGGCAATTAATTTCACCAATTGTTTTGTACACGAGATTCCGTTTGTCAGCTGTTTCAAATCTGTACAACATTTATTATTCTAACACAATGGTCGCGTGGATTATACGAAACTTACACGCCAAAAATGATGTAATAAATAATACGCAAAGCCTGGCTACAATGCATGATAAATGTACATTTTTATGGGTACGTTGAATTTGATAAATGCTATTGTGGGGATTAGCGTAATGCTAAGAACCGGCCTGACAAAATATCGCATGTATAATAGGTGTGACAACAACCAACCTTTTTTAATTACATCGTGCACGTGTTCATTTTTTATTCAACTTTTTTGTAAAGGAAAAAAAAACTACCAACCCAGTTAGTTGACTCATCAGCATGTTTCATTAAAAAATAAAGATGTATGTAATCATTGATTAAAAAACGTATTTTTCAATTAATTTATGATTCGATGCTCTGCCTGTCATTTGATGATGAATTCGAGCCACGTCCTTGTTCCGTTTTTAATGCATCAATGAATTCCCATATGACGAAGCACGATGCTTTCGTTCCGTTTGCAAAATCACTAACGGTGTGTGCCATTCATTTATAAAATTAAAGTATCCTTATAGTTTCATTGCACAAAGCAGGGACTGACAAACTCCCACGCGATTTCCGGGTACGTCTACGTGCTAGCTGTTCGATTTTGGTCGTTCAATTTTTTGTATGTACGGTCTTGCGTCGCACTGTAAGATATAATTGAGCTCGATTTCAATTAGAATATAATTTGTTATGTTAATATGTTAACAAGCGCAATTTTCAGCGCGCTCACAACTAATGGCACCAGTGAAACATTTACAATTCAATTGGTGTGGTTTAGTTGAAAATAGATATCATGTGAAGCGAAAAGATTATCTGCGATTGTTTTATGCCACGAACGTTTGGCGCGAGTTATCATCCTATCTTCTAAATAACGCGATAAATTAACAGTTGAAATGTTCGTTGAATCAATAACAGTTTTCCTCAATTAATTAACAAGTTTCTAGACAAACAGAACATAGATTATAAAGTCCAACACATAATAGGATATTGTTCAATTAAGTTATTAGATTTTCTAATTTTATATGTTGGGCACTGTGGATTTTCCTTGCCGATACACCAGAGACTGTTGTTAATCGATTAATTTGTTATCTCATTTGTTAGTTGCACATTTTTCCTGTCCATTGTGTACTCACACTTTTGCTCCGAAAAGAATTTGATTTCATTCATTTTATCAAGTTCATCAATGTCATTACCAGCGCTGTAAAGACTGAATTCAGAGCAAATTTTTCTTAGGCTTGATTTTTTAAAGTAAAACCTTACACAATCATTTGCAGACCTGACTTATTCAAGGTCGCAATGCCACGGCCTAAAAAAATTCTCCAAAGAATACCGTATAAAAAAACACTTTCAACGCTTTTATTAAGATGTCCGGTGTGTGTCTCAAACAAAATTCTTTCAAGTAAACATGCAGTCTACCTGTTTTCAATGTTAGTTAAGGCGACAATGATTTATTATGCTCATTTGTGTTTAATGTTTCTACTAAAAAAGTAATAAAAAATAATTAACCGCAATTGATTATTCTTCTTGATTAATATCTGATTCAATGTTAATTTAATTTGGATTTAATGAAATCACGATAATAATATTTATCGCGACCAATCTGTATTTCCAAGACAAAAATTCTGGTGAAAAATATGCAAACCTTTAATTTTGAAACTCAATATAGTTGATGAATTATAATATAGTTACATTTCATTACGAGTTTAGCATGTCTAAACAAGTGATAGTGAAAACCTGTTTATAATAAACGCACTTTTTTGCATGTGCTTCTAATCAGGAATGGTAACACTGACTAATAAATGTAAGAGTATGTAGCGTACAATTAGAGTTCGAACCTTATACTTTGACTAATCCATAATTTTAAACCGTCTAATTTTAAGATCACTGTATATAATCCCATCATATTATGCATTAGAGCTGAATTACTATTAAATACTAATCTACTACGAATTGCTTTTTTGATTCTTTATCCCAATAATATCATTAGTATCATAGAAATTTATTACCAACAATTTCTACTTGAAATGCCTATATTTTAACACGTTTTCCAGTTTTTATTTATCCAATGTTGTTCTAATCAACTAAAAAATGTTCATTTACTGATTACAAAATGTATTTTAAAGTTGAAAATTTTGAATGTACAAGAATCTGTTATAAGAAAATTTGTTGCAACTTTCATTATATAAATTGTATTATATTAATCTCAATTTCATACTATTTTTTAAATAAAATACTCATGTTGAAGGTAAAACGAGGTTGCCTAAAGCGTGCTTCTAATAAAGCAGCAGAAGCGAACAACTTGACTCGTCTGTACCCTCGAACAACTTCAAGGTCAGTGAGAAGACCTCCACGTGAACCACAAAAACGGGCGTCCGAATCAGCAAGCCTGATCTATCTCACCTTTTGCAAGTCGTCGAGCAACCGGTATCCAGAAAATGATCCCAGGTATCTCGTAAGGGTAACAAAACCGTGGTGCCACTACATGAAAACACACCACGACACACTGTCTCGGTTCGAAAACCGGTCGAACGCGAAAATTTTCCGACTTGAATCAGATCATTATTCAGGCCGGTGGTGTCCGAGGAGGTATCGGTGGATCGAGATGAAGTGATAGAAAAATTTTTGGAGGAGGATTTGGATGAGAAAGGAAGCGAGTGGCCCTGCTCTGACACAGATCACTGTCCAACTCGTTCGGGCACCGACGCTGTCGCGACTCAGACTCGACTGAAAGCGACTCGAGAGCCAAGCCAGAGCCAAGCCAGACTGACTACTCGCATCTGATATTCTGCCGATCGGCGAACGCGCCACACAACCGGCTTCGACTCGTTCGGTTCGTTCCGTTCGCGTTCGTCTCGAGCCAGCTCTCTTCGGGGATCCAAGTAGTATAGTTTAATACGTACACAGCACTGTACACCGACGGACTCTCCGTGTATGGAAATTAAATATCCATATACTTTAACTTGTTAGCGGGCGTCCCTGCGAGGGGACCTGGCGCGAGGGTGCGCAGTACGTATATTATAAGACTCGCCAATATTTATATGCAAGTATCTGTGCCTCCAGCTTTTGTGAATGTGAGCGCCAGGTCACAAGTGTTTGTAGAGATGGTATACTCACACCCACGCGATACCAGACGAGCTCCTAATGTTCGCCAGGAACAACCCTCCATTGCCATACGGACCTTAACCTTAGGTGGATCGAAGGGGCAATAGCACAGAACATTTCAGCAGCTCTCTCCATATCAGCTTGCAATCATAAAACAAACATTTATTTTATAATATTATATAATATTGATATGTTATTTGAAATGAAAGAATTAACAATTTGAAAGAATTTTATTTCAATAATAAAATTTTAATTTAATCCAAACATTATCTACAGATCGAAATTACATTTTTTTAATCAAATGCTTTTTTGTGATGTTGAAATGTCGTCATTGTATTGTATATAAAAATAAGTTTGACTGTGCGAGTCAAACGGATTCATTGATGTCAGAATAATCAGTCCTAAAAGATTGTTTTAAAATTATATAAGTAATAAAAGGATTTGTGTACAATGTAGCTGCACGTACGTCACCTTGTAAACAAATATAGTATTTGCATACCTGCGCTTACAGTCGGAAATTACAAACGGCGCAAATTGTGTGACGCGAAAATAACGGCTGAACGAGCAACATTACTTAAGCGTTTGAAAGAGATTAGATACGCATGAAAGACCTGGTGCAACCGCCCACACGACTTTAATTATAACGAAAGCGATCCGCGCGCGACACCGCGATTGCGAACTGATTGGTGCATGTCATAATACGCTCATAATCAAGTAGCCATGGTCGCATAATAATTTAAAAAAATGGTGACAATCATACCTCACGAAAATTGAACAATGCTTATGCAAATGGATATAAAAATGTAGTTTATTAGATTCAAAATGACTGGCGTGATTATTTTTATAAATAGAAGGAAAAAGTAACATTTAGGATTGTTCATGTCAATATGCACAATTGAAAATATAAAATTTTTCGGAATTAAAAAATGAATAAAAGTTACGAAAAGTGTCATTATTTTTGTATTTTGGGGTTGTTCATAATATTATCTTCACTTGAGTGGATTTTATCTGCATTAATTACCGCAATAAGGTCATGCGAATAGAAAAATTGTTTGAGCGTCAGGTAAGAGGTCAGTTGGTGAATTTCGAGTGCGCGAAAGGCTCGGGGCAAAAGCAAGGATTGATAAATGTCCAGGTCTTGTCAAATTTAAATTTCCGTCGTTAAATCCACCGTTCGTTTGCCCGCGGTACCATCATAACTACGTAATCCATGACGATCTCACGAGAGTTTCACGAGCGTGTCCGCGCTCGACGTAGGCTCATTACAGCTCCTTTGTCATTTCACACCGTCTTTTAGCGTGTTCCTACAAAGCCATGGTCATGGCTCACATTAGACGAGCCGCATGTGATTTGCCATCCTTATGTTGATTTATTGATCGTGATATAATTATGAAAATCATTTTGAACTGCTCTTGCCCATGACCCTTTCTGCGATTAACTTGGAATCTTATTATCAAATTTTACCGCTATTTACGTTTTGTTATCTCAGCCGATAAACAATCGATGATGCATCACCAAATTTATTAAATCCGATCTAAAAATATAATCAGCTGGGTAAAAAAGATTCATGTCTAAACAAATCCATGATTGAACAAAAAATTTGCAGATTTATACCAATTCAGGGATACATAATTTAATAAGAACAAATTATACTTAGTTTAAATGGAATTCTCTTTAGCAAATTTGTTCAATTGTGTGTCTCTTTCAGAAAAATTTTGTAGGAGTGTTTATTCGTCCATACTTATTCCTTTCTCAATTTTTATCTGTCGCCCATCCAACGTCCAACATAATTTTTTATACGATTTGTTATGTTTATATAATAATTTAATTTCAAAGAGGAAATACAACATGACAATATTTTTGCTAAACAATAGTTTGTTTTTTTAACAATTCTGAATGCATCAACATTATGAAAGAAGAATTTCATAAAAAAACAATAACCAAAGAAGCATTTGATTTGTGAAAAATAGTAATTTATAATGGATTTATTTATTTGTTCGGTTTATTTTGTAAGTTTTAATTTTGTACAATTTCTTTTATGTTCCAGGTTTGTACAATTTGAATATGTCACAGACAAAATGTATAATTAGACATATCCTATGAAGTGCTTAAAATCCTCTGGCAAAGAGTAGAATCTTGGTGTATAAACATTTTCACAAAAATACGACATCTGTTTTCAAACTGTTTGTTTCATCAAACTTTTCACGCGAATTATAGAAATCTTTATTATCGACACAACATTTTTTACTTAATTCTGAATAAACTTGCATTGAAATTTTTTATATGAAACTTCACTGTCCGAACTTTGTTAAAAAAATATAGTAAATTTTGTTGCTGTTTTTCTACCTGTGATACTTGAATTATACATTATTTCTGAAAAAAAAAAAAAAAAAAATATTTAAAAAAGATTGAAAATGTTCTTATTAAATACTGTTTTTAATTTTAATGGGTGTTGGTGAATAGACACTTTCTTTTATATATCAGTAGAAATTTATATAGAAATAATGTGAACGAAAAAAAAATTCAAAGATAATTCAAGTAGAACTTAAAAAAATATTAAAAATGATAAAAAAATGAACAGAAAGTTGTCAAAAAGTGATTAATTGAGTTAATTTTTCCACAAATAAAAGAAGAACACAGAATGGACCAACAATACGTAGAAAAAAGAGAGCTATGACAATCAGTCAAGAGAATGGTAATAAAATTTAAAGTTGATGCCTGTTAAATGTTTTATGAAAAAAACTGTATTTGTTTAGACCTTAATTTCTGTATTCATATAAAAATATACAAAATAAAAGTCACATTAATCAAATTAAAATAATTTGTATAAGACAGAGTGTCACAATCTTGACAAGAATGAAACAGGTTATTTTAAAATTAAATTTTTTTTTTTAAGTAAACATTATTGTATGTGAAAAAATATGTTTACATTTATTTTTACTATAATATTTATATTCATATTTTCATTGAAAATTTTCAATATTTCTTTCATATGTGGCTAATATATACCGAAATATTAATGTTGCATATTTTTCATATTTGATGTTTTTTACGTTATGTTGTTGTTATTTTTGGCTAATATTAAATAAATAAACAATACTCATTATAGCCATATGTATTTTTCAATTATATTTGTGGTATATAAATAATGTTAACCATGCTTTTTTTTACCAATGTTGCTCTAGTGCAAATTCAATTCAATCTGAATAATTCAAGAACGAAAGGTTCAATAAAATTTCTGTTTTACTTGTAGGTATTAAGACTTAAGCAATGATAATATCGATATTCTATTTGGTTTGAATATAAAAATAAGAAGACAAATTTTATTTGTATTTTATTGTATGAATTTATTCGATCAGAGCATCCTAGTATGTAAAATTATAGGGTTGTTATGTTTAAATTTTATAAACGAACTCCTTGTACATATTTCATTAGTATGTCAAATTTGTTTATAGAAAAAATTCTTTTTCGACAGTTTGACATTACAATTACATTTGTATTTTAATGGGATGTGTTTTAATTTGTCTATTAATGTTCTTATCATGTTTTTAAAAATTAGATTCTTATTATTTCATTTCCATTATGAAAAGTTGGTACCATGTGTTGGTAATCACTTATTAATACTGTCGGTAATTTTTTTATATAAATTCAACTTACTGTGATTATTTCCCACTTTCCTTATGAAGATAAGAAATGAAAGTTGGTCAATATCAACAACAGGTATTTGTAAAACCTGTTTATCATAGAAAGAGACAAAAAATGTTCTGAAAAAACACGCACTTTTTCCCGGGCATATTTATTTACTGTTACAAAATTTTCTATTTAAATATAATGTTTTTTAATCAATTCGTTTAATCAACTTTGTAGATTTTTTATTTATGTTTAAAAATATTTTATATTATAATTTACGTTTTATATAACGTCAAGTAGAAATCAAACTGGGCTACCGTATTTCGAAGTTTGGCCCTCACATGGCTGCTCATGAACTGATCGCCTGATTAGGACCTGTCGAGGCTGATGGGTGGCATCCTAATATGAGCTGAAATTGGAGTACCTGGGAAAAACCGGACTAGGTTTTCCACATGTGCGTCTTGGATAAAACTATGCAAGGCTCACTTCGATGATTCTGACTAAGTGACAAAGTAGAAATCTAAGATGGGTTCAAACTGGGTTACCCAGTGGGAGCCGGACTAGGTTTTATTGTTGTTGTTATTGTTCTTGTTGGTTATGCTCTTTGGGAAAATTGTTTAGTGGGCAGCGTTGCCTTATTTTTAGTTCTTGCCATGTTACATTTCGAACCAGCCGCTAAATAAAAACATTTCAAACGTTCATAATTTATAACCGTTTCTTTAAAAGATAATATGTTCAATACCGAAAATGTTTGATTCACAACTAAGTTTCTTGACAAAATGTCCACGATTAGCAGAATAAACAAAACAAAGTATGTGAATGTTATTAAGTATGTTATGAAGTATATAATATAGAAATTATGTTTAGATGTCTCGTCCTCGAGATCATAATTGTAGTAACGTCAGTTGCTAGTTTCAGTCACAAATTTCAAAGCCCAACTAAAAAATATAGTTGGCTGCACCTCTCTGTACCTCAGCGCTGCCATTTCCCGCGTAATCATTCGTGTTTTTTGTGTGTTACCAGTCACATCGAAGAAAAGTTTTTTCATTAGGATTTTATTGAAAATTTTAATATTTGTTACCATTTGAGTTAAAAATGTCAAGAGATAAAGGTTCTCGCGATAGACATCAAAGGGGATATTCACGGGATCGTCGAGGAGACGAGAAAAGACGGTCAGAAAGTAGACGCCGTGAACATAACCTCTATGATGCCGGTTGGGTTCGAGATCGCCATCAGCGTCGATCAAGAAGTCGGTCTTCTCGAGCTTCTCGTGTCCCTGAATATCATCGCTATTATTCTCCTCGTCGCGATTATGAT